>JAQIWS010000964.1:0-14255 GCA_034696085.1 Stigmatogaster subterranea | reverse complement strand
AACCAACCAAAAATTTTAATTCGCTATATCGCGAAATTCGTTATAACGGTGTTCGTTATAGCGAGGTTCGACCTGTAATAAATTTATACAAATAATTGAAGAATGTAAATTTTCGTATCCCTTATTTTACACCATAATTTACTTCTATGAGAAGAAGTAAATTCTCAAATACATAATTGTAAAAATTTTACTTAGCTGGTATTTATTTATTTACGTTAACGTTTTAGTAAAATAGGTTCACTGATTACCAATAGAAATTTTTTTTTAAATTATTTATAGAAAACAATGATGTTCTTTAATGAGTAAATGTATGACTGGACCCATGACAGCAGGTTGAAATATTTAGGTATAAAATGTGTTACGTAATCAGCAGTTACTGTAAACCAATTCACTTGTATTAGTTATTAAAGATAGTTTTTCAAAGTATCAAAACTGTTTTTATGATAGTGAAGGTAATTTTATGTTTGTGATAAATGCTCGTATAACGCCCCAAGGACGTAGAGGAAATCGGCAGATTTTGCAACGACATTTATTGAATTGTTTTATGACTGTAAAGAGTAAAACATAAACAACATGAAATCAATCCGTTTCCAACTGTAGTAAAGGCAATAAATGCTCAAAAACTTTACAACTAGAAAACAACATTAAAGATTTTATTTCTTCCCGTGGGAGCGGGAGAAAATCCCGAATAAAAATCGTGCAGTATTTTTGTCGAAACTGTCTCTTTTTGTATCGAAAGGAGCAATTTTATAACTAATTTTAAAAAAACTTTCTCTATGCGCTCATCTTATTTTTTCACTGATCAGTTTGGGATGTTGAGGTCCTTTGACTGCGCAGCAGCCTCAGGCGCTATCTGTTCGCCCAATGTATTGTTGCTTGAGCCATACGCCCCATCTCCCCGTAATGTGCTGGGAAGTTCGTCTACTTCAACCAGTTGTGGTTGACAGATACGCTCGCAGATTAGCTGCGCTACCCTGTCTCCTGGTTGGATGTGAAAAATCTCGTCACTGAAATTGTGGATAATTACGCCCACATTGCCCTTATAATCTGGGTCTATGTGAATTCCGCGTAGGGCCAGGCTGCTTCTGGGTGCCAGTCTGGCATAACAACCGTTGAGTGTGCAGATCTGCAGGTCTGTAAAGACCAGTTGGACCTTTTTGGGGTCCACGGCGTATTTATAGGCTGATGCGAGGTCCAAGCCTGCGGCGTTTTCGTAAGCTCTGACCGAAATAGATGCGCTGTCAGTCAGTCGTCAGAAAAACAGGGTTGACGTCATGACTTCTTTGCTCATCTGCTAGTTTCGTTGCGTGAGATTTCTCCAGCTGGGACAGCTGATTGCCTCCTTTTGGTGTTCTTGTTTACCTATGAAACAAGGTTCTACTAAATGTGTTTATACCATAAATGAAAAAAATCCTCTTTTTAGCTGCTCTAAACTACCATGTTATGCTTGGTCTAATTTTCTTTAGGTTTAAAACTATCCTCCACCGCTTTTATGTATGAAATAAGTGACTATCCCTATTCTACTTAATCCCAACACCACTTTCTCTCCTTTAAATCCTTCTCTAACACTCCTTTAGCCTCTTAGTTTTGACAGCAATGTGATGGCGAAAGCCACTGTAAAGACTGTCCCTCCTATAATGATTGCCAAAGTGAATCCCGCTTAACTCTTTCTGCTGCGCCACTAAAAACTCCCAGGGCTAGCCAGTCAAATGTGTTTGAAGACGTTGAGGTGAAACCTCCGTCGTGATGTATTAAGGAGAAATTCTGGGCATGGATCAACAACTCAGGGTCTGTTAGGCATATCTTTACGGCTCTGCAAGCCTTCGAGGAGCGTCCAATTAGACAAATCTTCTCATCCAGACAGGTAACGTCAAACTTAAAACTGATCAGGTACGACTTTGGAGTGGTTTCCAGTCGAATTCTGCAAGTGGAAACGGTGATATGCTCAAATGTGATACGTGCCTGACCTGAGAAACATGTGGACAGGGCGGTAATGTGCAACTCTGCCAGCATAGAGCACAAGTAACAGCCCTTTATGGCGTCTATGGACGATAGCTGCGGGCAAACCCGCGTGGTCTAAACTCTGATAGAGAAATTTTTGAGGCCGCGATTCTGATCTCAAGTGGGGCGCTCATGACTAATTCTGAGTAGACCTCGCCCTTGGAGTCTAACTGGATTTTGTGACCTCCTCTTGTGAGGGAAGTCTTGACTCCTGGGTTGTCATAAGATAATTCAGATACGAGTCTATTTTCTCGCACTGCAAGCGTTCACCCCAGTGTGAGCAATGAAATATCTTTGAGTCAAATGGCGAATGAACGAGTGTAGGGCTCGGAAGCCTGAATGTCTCCAATGTTTCCATAAAGCATTCGGCTAGAGGGGGCTGCCACGTCCAGATAAACCGCGTTTGGGTTTAACATGTCTTTTACGAGATGTTTTAACAGCAACACTTGGCCCTGGTCAAAAGTGCCTAAGGGCTCTTTGGTGATTCCCTGGGGTATGGTAAACTTCTTGTTGGTGTGTACTACTGTTGCATTATCCTTGTTAACCGTAATTTTTAGGTACGGCTGACAGTTTATAGCCTGTATCTCTCTCACTTCGTGAGAAGTGCCCCAAACGGGTTTGAGGTAAGCCCTACAGAAATAACAAGGTTGCGTTGTTAACCAGTAACAGGACCTTGCTGCGTCATTTCCAATACAACGATCCACCCCCGGGTACGACGCGGCCTCTGGGGTCACTACCAAAAAAGTCCTATTTGCCACGCAGTGAAGCCCCCATTCACAATGCTCGTTTTGTGCGCAAGCCACTTGGCTAATGACGTGCCCTTCGGTGTGAAAAGTATAATACAATCGAGTGGAGTCAAAATTGCATTTGACCCTGAGTAACTTGATCTCAACTTTAGCGACGTCTTGCCCTGCAGCGTCTACAAACCACATGCAGATGGAGTCCTCCAAAGCCATTAGAGTAATTCGAGCTAAGATTTCCACCACGCACTGATTGTACCCTTCGTTCTTGTCACATTGTAAAATTTCTTCTTGTAAAATTTGATCTGTATTGCAAAGTCTAGCACCCGGTAATGCCATCAGTCCGATGACAAAAACAAGGGCCAGGGGTCCGATCTGCTGCTGGAGTCTTTGGTTTATAATCATCAGTCCATCCGCCACACCATTCCCAACTTTAGCTCCTACGCAAATCAGTACCTTTGTAATCAGCTTGGTCAGTCTCCAAATGCAACGCAAGGAGCGCATGACTTCACCCATGATTCCCCACGTTAATCTTAGGATAGATCTCAGGCATGCGAGGGTAAGTATCACGCTGAAAATGATAGAAATCTTTGCAAAGTATTGTAGCTTCTCAGGCGCGCAAGAAGGATCCATCCTTCCTTTCCAGAATGGAAGTCAATTTGCCTTCTGTAATGTAATACTCGATCGGCAGCTGGACCTTCTCCTTCTCTACTGTTACTGTTATTTGTATCCCCCGTTATCTGAGAGTGAGGTTTCCTGAGTCTTCAACAATAACGTAAGGTAACTAGTTTTATCATATCTATTTCTTCCAGTTTCATTGGCTTATTCTCTAGTAGGACTGCCTGTAACTTCCTGGCCTTTCTTGTCTCCTTACTTGGAGAGAACAGGCAAACGTTATAGCTAATCACAGTGGGATTGGATATGGTGCCATCCACCTGGATACCTCCCTCAAACGAATACTTGTACTCCATCCTGTTAGTAGAATTTGAGCCATGACAATTACACTGGGCACCAGTGGTGCAAGTAAAACGTTTGCGAAACTTGTGAGATCCTGTACAGGGATCTTTTCCACATTCGCACAGCTGGCTATGTGTGTTTTTGCAATCGAAATTCAAATGATGAACTTTGTGAGTTGGCACAGCCACCATCCTCACGCTCAGAAGGATCACGTGCGTCTTGTCTGGTCCCACTATGCGCGTCTCGACTCCCAAAATGCAATCTACGCACTGCTTTGGGTGCCCGCACCATCTAGAAGAGAACGGTCCATGGTCCTCGACCAGAGTTTTATTTGTCATGGTTAAGCACAGTGTATGAGCGCCCTCCCACCTGCAACTTAGCAATGCATGCGATTGGTTCTCTGGGACCACAAACTTATCAGGTGTTGTAATTTTCAGCGGACTTATCTTCAACACCAACAAACCAAGGATGACAGCAAAACTCCTCATCTTCTATTCTTTCCCCTAAAGTCTAAACAAGATTAAATATCAATTAGAAAATTCCTCTATATATCTTATACTTCCGATTCTACGTCTACTAATTATCTAACCTAACCTAACAGTCCTCCAATTCCCTTAACTAAGCGCATCATCAAATCTGCTAAGAAATCTCCCAGCGGCATTAGAGGGATATAGTCCCTCTGCCTCTTGAGTTTCGCCTCCCACAGCTCTTTCTTGTTCATCTCCACTATCTCCCGATTCCCCTTCATCTCTGTCCCTTTCTTCAGCTATTCTCTCTAGCTCATCTTCGAGTAGCGGATCAGCAAACCCCTCAGGCTCCTCTTCATCGTGAGAAGAATCCTCCCATATGGGTGATCTCCGCGGACTTACTGGGGAATAAGGCCTATACGGGAGCAGTTTTACTTCGTAGTCTTTCCATCTCTTGGGTCTCCATATTTTCCTAACCATTCTTCTAGGTGCGGGTTGGAGCATCTTTGGAGTGTGCTCTGGGGAAGGTTCTTCCCTTCTCTCAAATCTTCTGACCCGTTGGTCTTGCCTCTTCGGGGTCTTTTCCAACTCGGGTTCAGCCTTTTTAAAAATCTGCTCTGCCACTGGTTTTTCTCTCCTAGGAATCCTTTCTACCAAAGGTTCCTCTCTTCCGGAAATCCTTTCTGCAATAGGTTCCTCTTTCATTTCCACTTCCCTTTTTGTAGGTTTAGCCTTCTCTGGATTCCTCTCTGGTTCCTCTTCTGACTCCTCTTCTATTGAGTCTTCATCTGAATTCTCTTCTGTGTTTTCCTCATCCGGGTTTGGAAAATCACCCAAACTAGGGCGCTCTGGCCAGCTGTTTAGCTGATAGGGCAAGAGGGCAGCCTTTCTAGTTGGCCTTTGGGTCCTGGGTGGGCTCTTCTCTTTTCCTTTCTTGTTTTCCACCACATTGGGAAAAGGTTGTCTAGCTGAGTACCTCTGTAATCGGTCCACGTGTACTACCTGCTTATCCTTAGGACTGTCTACGTGTTGAATAGTAAAGTTTACGGGCCCAGTTTGGTCCGTAATCCTATAGGGTCCGTCGTTTAGTCTAGCCAGATTCTTTGTTCTCCCAGGCTTCACCTGGGTTTATTTAGATAAACCAGGTCCCCTATCTTGAGTTTTTTATCTTCGGTTTTCTTGCTTCATTGCTCTTTGTTTATCTCTTGAGTTTTCTCGAGATTTTTTGTAATTATCTCAAAGGCTTTTCTTAGCTGGAGTGTCATATCCACCTTAAACTCATTTCCGTACTCCATTCTGCGATGTTTAGTTAAGAGGTCAGACGACATAAACCAGTCTCGGCCTGTCTGTAGATAAGAGGGCTTCTCCTTAGTTGAAGAATGTATGGAATTCACATAAGCATACACAACGTATGGCAGCATTTGGTCCCACGTCCTCTGGTTCTCATCTACCAAATAGCTTAGAGCGCTACAGAGTGTGTGATTCCATCTTTCCACCAGTCCGTTTGCCTGCGGATGATAACTAGTGGTGGTAATATGTTTAATTCCTAGCTCATCTAGCATCGTTTCAAACTCCTTGGAGACAAAATTGCTTCCATTGTCCGTAATAATGGTTTTCACCAACCCATGTGACAAAATGATGTTTCGTACAAACACGTCGGCTATGGTGGTGGCTTTTTGGTCTCTCATGGCGATAGCAAACGGAAATTTACTAAAGTAATCCATTTTCACAAGTACGTACTTATTTCCGTTGTCTGTTACAGGTAGAGGTCCGAGCACGTCAAGCCCCAATGCCTGTGACGGTCCGGTGGGGAGAGGCATATCTCCCAGAGGAGCAAGTTACTTCTGAAACTTTTTCTCACTGCACAGCTTACAAGAGGTGACATAATTGCGGATATCAGTGTACATCTCACTCCACCAATACCTTTCCGCACAGTACAGGTAAGTACGTTCGATACCTATGAGCTCCGTACTTGCTGTCATGGGCCTCAAAAAGAACGGCTGGCAGCATAGTTCTGGGCACAACGAGCAACGTTTTGATTCTTTCATTTTCTGCCTTTAGGTTATAAGGAACGCCATCCTCTTCTAGGTAGAAAGTATTGAAAGTTTTTGTTTTTGGTTTTCTAATGAACTTCCTCTGCTTTACCAATTCTAAAATGTCCTGAATGACAGAGTCTTTTTCTTGTTCCCTCCGTATCTTTTCTGGGGTCCAATAGTCTGGATGCTGCGACTCTTTTGACGAGTTAGTTTTTGGCATTTCCTCAACGGCTGCAATGTGTCGAGTTAGGGAATCTGCGATATTTTGCTTCCCTGGCACGTGTTGGATCTTGAAGTCATACTGCTGTAACCGCAGACTCCAACGTGCCAAAATTCTCCTTTCATGTTTTGTGGTCATTAAATATTTTAAAGGGGCATGGTCAGTCACTAGCGTAAAATGACGTCCCCACAGATAGTATTTAAATTTTTCCACCCCAAATATACAGGCGAGGCATTCCAGATAAACAATCGGGTATTTCTCCTCGGTTAGTTTGAGTTATCTGGAAGCGTACCCTATGGGAAATCTATTTTTTCTGTCAAAACACTGTTCTGTTACCGCGGATAGGGCCTGCATGGATGCATCCACGGTGAGGAAAAATGGCTTAGTAAAATCAGGCGTCCTCAATACGGGATGAATGGTGAGGGCCTCTTTCAAAGCATTCATTGCTTGCTCGGCCTCCTCATTCCACCCAAAATCCTCTTTATTTCCCCGCAACAAATTTGTGATTGGTCGAGCAGTCTGGGCAAATCTGGGAATATACTTTCTGTAGAAATTTGCAAGTCCCAAGAAAGCCTGACATCCCGTTATGTCTTTTGGACGAGGAAAGTTTTTTACCGCCTTGATTTTTTTCTCATTTGGACTCACAGTGCCCTCCTCAAAAGAGTGACCTAAGTACGTCACTTGCCTCATCCCAAATCTACATTTGGAGGGCTTAGCCTTTAAAGTGGCCTCTCTCAGCCTTTTCAGCATGGTTCTCAGGAACTGTAAATGCTCTTGGAAATTCTCGCTGAAAATCAGTATGTCGTTGAGGTAAACGACACAAAATCTGAGCCCTTTCATGGCCTGTGACTTCACTTGTAACGGTTGAGTTTCGGAATTTCCGAAACTCAGAGCGTCTTAATTCAATTTAAAATATTAACAAAAATTACCGTCAGGTGGGGTTAATTTACACCTGACCACCTGAAATGGGATGGTTCCAAACTGAGTATAAAATCTCATGTTTGGCCATCCAGACCTCAGTTAAAAACCAGATATTATTTTGAGTACAGTACATCTTTGTTTGAAAGTGTTGATAAGTATTTTGATAGTGTTCTTTTGGGAAATTATTCCTTATTCCTTGTGTTTACTGTTTTGATTTATTGCGCCTTTTAAGATCTACGTTTTCCACAGGTTGTTGGAACTTGAGCTGACTTCAAGGAATTGTGAAAGTGTATTTTAACTGACAAGATTTTGCCAGTTATTGTGATTCTACCGAGGGAACGAGGACCGCCTTTGATAACAACAAGTGTATTTTTGTGTCTCTTTGGAATCATCTATCGTGTGTTTTTCGATGCCGAGGATTTGTACCAAGGACGACTGCGGACTTCGTGTAACAAGGTTGAGTAAAACCCCGATTTGGCAAAATGTTTTCTGCTGTTTTTGTGTGCTTCTATTTCCTTCTCTTTTTTTATTTTCGAGTTTCTCGATTATCGAGAACATCGAGTTACTAATATTTTGCTTTATTCTTGTTTGAAAAGTCCTTTGTTTGCTTTGCGAAGAAATTCGAGCTGTTTGGATTTCTTCTTTCTATGTGTCTTTAAAACTTATAATTTATTTAAACGTTTTCTTGCTTGGAAAATTCTCTTTGAAATTTTCCTTTTGTGCAACATTGCTATGAATATTGATTATTTCCGGGTTAACGCTGATTCACCTGCGTGAGTCATTACTTGGGTGTGGCTGGAGTTTAACTTCAGTGATTTTCCACCTGAATATTTAATTATCTCTTTAAATCTTGCTTTCTGGATAAATATTAATAATACAGTATTTCGATTAGGAATTATTATAATTTGCATAATAATTCCAATTCAACAAATAGTTGATAAAATCTTCGAGGTTAGTTTTTCCAACTTAAATAATAATATTTTAATAGCTTTGCTATTGTCTCTAATACGAGAATTGTACGTTGAGAATTTTTATATTCTCAACTCTCGTTTTCTTCTCTACGTTCTTTAATTTGCATAACTGTAATTTTACAGTTATTATTTCTAACTACTGCGAAATACTCTTTGAGTATCTATTCATTTATTAAAATCCAGATTACTGTGACTACGTGGAATAACCCAGACGAATAATTATAAATTCCGGACTAATTATATTTGTTTCAGCTTTGTTTCCTTTTCTTGTGTAAGTATTTTAAGAATTTCTAACGAATAAAGATCATTTTATTGTTTTACCTAATCTTGTGTTTAGACTTATTCAATCAACTTAGCATAACGGACAATAAAGATAGATATTGGGGGGACGAGCCACATTTAAATTACACTGACTAATTGTGTAAATATCATCCCGTCACAATTGGGGGCCCGTCCGGGATGCTTTGATTGAATTTGTTGTTTGAAATCTTAATAATTCTTTTCTTATCATATCCTTTGTTGAACTTTTGTTCACTTTGATCATATTTATTAATATCTTTTCTGTTTCAAGGAATATATTGAAACAGGATACCATCCAGTTTTCCAAAGTGGCTAATGGATACGATTATAACCTGCACTCAAGAAGACTGCAGGAAGAACTAGATCAAGTGAGACGAGAGGAAGAGGAAGTAAGACGTAGAAGCATGGATGGCAGTAATGGAGTTCCCATTACTACGGCAGCGTTGACACCAACAACTGAGACGCAGACATTCTCGCAGGCTCAGTTGGGAGAAATTGCCGAGTTTATGCGAGAAAGACGACAACAATATCAAGAACAACGATCTCTTCTTGATAATCAACATCAACAACAACCACCTCCTCTCGATAATCGACAGGAGATGGCTACTATACAAGAAATGTTAAGGAATTTAACACAATGTGTAACGGGAATGGCGAGGGGACAGGACCCGCAACAACTGATTGGTGGACAAGTGAGAGTAGCTGATAGTCAGTTATTCCCACAAGCAACAATGCCTTTGTTGACTGATTATACCACAGGAAAAAAAAAATCTTTACGTCAGGTAAAGAGACAACTGCTTTTGATAAAAGTTATAGCTTTACTCAAAAATAGCGACAGCTTTAGGTCACTGCGACAAATATGATTAAAGCTGACGCTATTTTCACCTAAAGCTGTCTCTATACTACATCATAATTTCACATTTATATCACGTAGAGCTTTTATTTTTTCCTGTGTACGATGCACGAATCCCAATCTCACCTAGATCGAGAGAAGCGGGATTAGCTGGACAAATATTTGCGGAAAGGAGAGATGTGGGTTTATTACCACAAGTAACTCCCGAAAGACAAGCATTGGGACCAGTAGGAAATCAAATCGTTTGGTCGCCATTGCATCCGCCACCACCGTTATCACCAGCTGCAGATTCGAAGCAGCAACCTTATCATTATCCATATCAACAGTATCCACCTCCTGGTCAACCACCGAGAATACCAGTTGGCCATAATTTTTAACAAAATTTGCCTGTGAGTGAGCTTCAGGAACAATTAGGCCCTGCTTTGGCCGCGAGACGTCCTGCTTCCCACAAAGGAGCGCCGATGTTTGATGGCAATGAAAGAAATGCACAACAATTTCTTGATGCATTAAAATCCCATATAGCGTCGGGAGATAATAATTGAGATTATGCCTTAAGAACATGGGTTGGACGATGTTTCAAGAATGCTCAAACCTGGCAGTGGTGGGCTGTGGAAAGTCAAAATATTTACGGTTGGGATGATTTTGAAAAAATATTCCGAGTAGCTTATTTCGGAGGTGACAGCTATTAATAGTGCTTTGCAGCGAATGTACCAAAAGAGTAATGAGACATTAACAGCCTTTGTTATTCGGGTTCGTTTGCTGGCTCAACAATTGTCTAATCCCGTGCATGCCGAATATCTGACGTTGTATGCGATATATGGTGGTGCAACGGAAACTACTAAAAATATCATGTTAAACTGGATTCCATTCCCAAATACTTTGCCGGTATTTTTGGAGAAGCTTCGACAATACGAAGCCAATTTTGAGTACGTACAACAGTTAACTGGATTAGGGATCGGGAAAGCATTAACGCCCCCAACGCTTTCCAGTTGTAACACCTTCGCCAGGTTCTGGACCAAGAAGTAGACAATATCCTGCTGCTCATATGACATATTTAGAGAAACCAACAGCATATCCGGTGCAACAGCTTCCTTTGCAATCGGTTTATCAAGAGGAATACGACCTAGATGAAGACGAACCACCCGATCCTCAGGTGTATTCGTCTTATTTTGCCACAGAAGGAGAGCGAAAAAGACATAAAGCTTCCTTTAGTGTACCGTATGATGCCGCGAATCCGTGTCCAAGATGTGACGCGGACTGGCACAATGTGTTATGTTGTCGGACAAAACTGACAAAAGCTTTCTTTGAAGCGTCAAGACAGCGAATGTGGGGTATCCGGAATAAAGTAGTTCCAACTATTAATGCAAAACCACAAGTGCCAACGGACAAGGCGAAATTTGCGTTGCCGTCAAAAAACGCGCAGACGCGGCCATTTCCCCAGAAATAACTTCAGGAATAGTCGCGGCGGATTTGCAACAAATTTCGGGAACAGAAGAATACGAAGAATGGTTAAAAACCCATTATTTGTGTCCAGAAACGGAAGCTGTGGCTACAGCAGCCGAAATAGTAGAACAAGCGGTAATATCAGGAGGTGAAGAATCTGCCTCTTCATCGGAAGAAGAAGAGTACGAGAAGTGGCAAAAAATAAATAAATCCCATGCCGTAATAAAAGAGATTGATGATGATGATTACGATGGCTGGCCGAAATTAGGAGTGGCTATTCCAATCACTCTAAAGTCAGCTGGAATAAAAATAAGTAAAGTTAATACTTTGGAATCACCTCTTCCACAAGATTATGATAAATGGGAGAGAATTGATGTTTCTAAAGTTAAAGTTTTGGTATCTTCAGTTGAAGAAGTTGAACAGCCAAAATTAGAGCAAGTTGCTAATAAAGAAGCTGATCAACAGGAATTAGAAATGGCTGATGCTGCAGAAGCATTAGTAGCAGAAATAAGTGATGATACCATCAAAGATGAAGATTCTCCAAAGAAACCGAGAACTGGCGATTTACCCGTAGAACAATTGATACCAGAAGAATTCCCAGTTTAGGAATCTGTGGCTGAGAGAGTTAAAATTAAAGAACTTCCATTAGAATTGTCTGCTATACCACAAGTGGTGATTGAAGAGTCGAATTTCCTGACGAATATTGAGTTGACGCTAGAGGACTTTATGGTGGAAAAAGTTTCTTTGCCTGAACCGGAAAAAGATAATCTGGAACAAAAAGAAGAAGCGCCTGTTTTAGTGCCGATTTATCCATCAATAAGACAGGAAGACCGTGATTCTGTGTTACCATTGGTTACTGCAGAGGTTTTACCGGAGGGAGTACGAGAAGGAGTTGCATATTTGGTGCAAGTAGACCCATATGCAACACCTTTATATGAAAATACTGAGTTGGACTTGTCTCTTCCGAGATCGGAGGGACAATCATCTGAGTTGTTGGGGGTTGAAGCGGAAGCGTCATTGTTTTTCGGAGAGATAGGACCAGGAACTCTACCACCATATACTCCTGGTCTGTCGCCAATGGCAAGAAGAGACCAAGCGAGAGTGTATGAGTATTTTAAGAAGACAATTGATGAGAGGCCTCCGGCAGAACCACTTCCATCACCAGAAAAATATCCACACTTAGACGTTTCTGAATACTTTGCGATGGCTAGTCAACGTTGTCATCGACAGAAATTCCATCCTGCGTTGAAAAGAGGAGGATTGGTATTTTATTATACAAATTATCATTCCTATGTGAGGCTTTCAAAGGAAATAGTTATGCCGGCTATGCACGTAACGATGCGTTGGTGAGATTGTCTCGCGTACGTGAATACCGCGGCGACTGATTGCTTTATTTCGGCTAATCTAATTCAAGAATTAAAACCGACAGCAAAAATGCGTTTACCACCACCGTTTCTGATGACCAGAACGGCGAAGGGATTTATGGCGCCTCTTGGAGTAATTTCCCTTTGGGTAAATTGGAAAAGGGGCAGGTCATTAGTTGAGTTTCTGGTGACTAATGAAGAAGGTTATATCCTTTTATTTGGTCAAACTTTTATCCAGGAACATGGTATAAATACGCACGGCCGAGAGAAAGCGTGGTCTCACAAGGAAGACCCAAAAACATTAATTCTGTACGAGCATGCTTACGAGCATGCTTACGAGATGCTCAAGTGCCATTTGGCACAGGAAGTACCTTTATTGAGACACTATCCAGATGTCACGTTATTAAATGGTGAACAACGCGCTAAATTAGATGATTTCTTGGCACGACACAAAAACAGATTTTCGGATATTCCTGGATACTGTCATGAATATTCACATATAATTGACACTGGTAATCAAAAACCAGTAAAAGCCAGTTATAAACCGTCTAACAGTGCCAAGATGCGCATAGCTCAATCATTAACTAACGAATTAGTGGCAAATGGAATTATTGAAGTTACGGGTCCAGGTCCTTGGTCGAGTCCACCAGTAATTGTGAAGAAGAAAGATGGAACGTACAGATTATGTATCGATTATCGAAAACTTAATCTGATAACCAAAACAGAAGCTTATCAAATGCCATCTGTTAATGAGATGTTAGCTCATATGGGTGGAAAGTACTTCTTTACAACTATGGATTTGACGTCGGGATTTTTTCAAATTCCGTTGGATTTTAATTCTCGTATTAAAACTGCGTTTGATATCGGACAAAGAAGACATCAATTTAAAAGAATGTCTATGGGACTTAAGAATGCACTGAGCACATTCCAGCATGCTATGAATACATTATCTGGCCATGCTGGCATTAAAACAATGATGTACAGACTGCAAGCAAAAGTATTCTGGCCGCACATGGAAAGAAATGTAAAAAGATTTATAACATCTTGCGATAGATGTCAACGGT
This sequence comes from Stigmatogaster subterranea, assembly GCA_034696085.1. Classification (NCBI taxonomy): domain Eukaryota; kingdom Metazoa; phylum Arthropoda; class Chilopoda; order Geophilomorpha; family Himantariidae; genus Stigmatogaster; species Stigmatogaster subterranea. The sequence goes on along the minus strand of JAQIWS010000964.1, from coordinate 918 downwards.
GTAAACCGCGAAATGTCTGTGTAACTCCTTCCATGAAATCAGGGGATTCGTATGGTCCGTAGGAATGTATGGCTTTGGATTTGATGGGCCCGAAAACACCGAGCTCTAAGGGAAATCGTTATTTGCTTGTAATAATGGATGTTGGTACAAAATGGGTAGAAATCTTTCCGTTGAGATCTACAAAATCTTTCATAATTGCAGAGAAATTATATTCTGTGTGCACGCATTTTGGTTTTCCAAAGTTTATCGTTTCCGATAATGGGCCACAGTTCGTGTCACGAGTGTACATGGACATGTGCGACAAATACAAAATTAGACGATGCTACGCCGCTCCATACCATCCACAATCGAATCCGACAGAAAGAGCGAATCGGAACATAAAAATTATGTTAGCGATTTTTACGGATTCATTTCAGAAAACGTGGGATCGACGTATTGCTGACATGGCGTTTTCACTTTAAAATTTGCCTTCGGAAACCACGGGTTATTCCCCTGCTCAACTGAATTTTGGCAAAGATCTGAGATACCCATGGGACCACTATCTGATATCAGATGGTGATAGTCTGTTGAATGACCCAAATAAATATGTAACTGACTTAATCAAGCGAATTAAAGAGTCATGGGATTTTTTGTTGACTAATGTCGCCAAAGCTCAGGCTCGTCACCGACGTTATTATGACTGGAAAACTAAGAAATATAGTTTTAAGGTCGGCGATTTAGTGCTCAAACTAATTGTAGCGCAGTCTAAAGCTGCTGAAGAATATTCAGCGTCGCTGGAAGATCGTTTTGAGAATCCTTTCCAGATTAGTCACATAACATCTAAGGGTTATCCTTCCGTACACCCGGGCGTACTGGCCTCTCCGTACGCCTCCCTTCCTGATTGGCCGAATTTTGGGTACTCGATTAGCCGCCCTCAAA
>JAQIWS010000963.1:0-14270 GCA_034696085.1 Stigmatogaster subterranea | reverse complement strand
CCGATCGATTTGGTCAAAGAATAATCTTTTCTTCGCGTCTTCTCCAAGGCACCAACCTCACCATTTAGGCCAAATTTACAAACGAAGGGGTAAAATTTTTTTGTCGTCATCTGGTAATTTGCATTGCGTTTCACACGGTGTTTTTCATCCTTGGTTTTCCGATACCATAATCTCAGTTTCGTCTTCTCCATCGCCTTCGTTCGCTTCATCTTTATTACTCTTAGCCACCTATTGGGACAGAGGTTGAGATTAAGGGAGTGTAATAATGTTTGGATTGGATTGGATTAAAGTTAAATTGTATACCTTCATTATGGTTTCGGAATCGGCCAGGGCTTGTTTCGCTAGATAACGTTCTCGTTTAATCTTTAATTCGAGGCTGCTCGGGATGTCGGGTACTCCGAGATCGATGAGACGACAAATGCCAAATACCACGTGCTGAAAGATGCGAATAATGGTTGTGAGAAACAATGCGTAACGTGCGGGAAAACACGAGATATTTGAATTTTTGGGCTTATTCATAAAAATTGAAAAATTTGAAGAAAACGAAGCGGAAAATTGGGGGATTCAAATCGTAAAAATATTAAAAAACACAAAAAAATAAGCAAACAAACACCAATTTCTGAGTGGGTTAAAAACACGGTTACGAGTTTAACTCAAGTATGAGCGAATCGATAAACGTAAAACGCAAAAAAATTTCCGGAGTGGATTTGTGGAGTCCACGAAACCGTCATCGTCTTTTGGCGGAGATCGAAGCGGACGATTACATGGACGAACAAGAATATCTTAAGTACTTGGCGGATCTCATCGAGAGACGATGCCGTTTCTCGCTACGACGCGTTTTTCAACGCCTTTTGGATATTCGAAATCAGGGTCGCGAAATTCTCGCGCGTGCTAATGACCTATCCAAGGATTATCACGCTACGTACGCTCATTTGTGCAAAGTAACCGTGGATGCCAGCAAATTACGATCGGATTTAGAAGATATGTGGTATCTCGACCATATTATCGAATGTCTAGGTCGACAAGAACCTTCGATAACGCTGGTTCCTTACCGTATCGAAGATTGCTAAGAAAATGTTAATTTTAAGAATTTGATTCCGTTTATAAGCGAATCTCGATACGTCTTTTTTTTGGTATTTGGAAAATTTTGATCGGTGATTTAAGATTGTATTAAAATAAAATGTATCTCACTTCGAACACGATGACGAAAACGAGTTTGACGGCGAAGAGTTCCCAGTAGAAGCTCGTGTGTTGTCCGTATATATCCCTGTAATCCCTGTAGCGACATTCCTCGCTCATGCTTCCATTTGGCGAAAATGATAATGAGAAATTGGTGTATCCCTCGAGACTTCCGTGTTGAGTCGTGTAGAGAATTTGTGGAAGGAAATCGGACGTGAACGCGATGAGGAATGCCTGCCAAATAGGACGAGTGAAGAATTATATTAATACAATAGTTATTTACAATAGTACTAAAATAATTTCATCACTGACATTGCTAATGACAGCCAACTGGGCCAAGGCTTCCAAAATAGTGAACCAAACTCCGATGTTGCGAGCGCGTTCGGCAACTGCCCTTCTGGTTTCGCAAACGAATTTATGAGCGTCTAATCTGATCTCCACCCAGTTATTGAGCAGAGCGAAGAGAGGAGCGAGAGGAAATGCAGCGACGAATATTGTGATGAAGCCAAATTGTAGTACTGTAGGTAGATGAATTTTATTTTGATTTATTTCTCGAAAAGAATTTAGGAAGAGAAAAGTGAAAAATTACCCATTTCTAAGTATTCGTCGAATAATCCTTCGTTGTCGATGAGTTCGTAATCCGCTTCCCATCTCGTTTTTTTCCCTCCTTGAAGTTTAACCCGTTTTCTGTGCCACCACGCTCGTATTTTCCTTTAAAATCAATTTGAATTAATGTTGAAAAAAATTAATTTAAAAATTAAATAATTAAAGTACGTACGGAAGAATGATTTCTTGAGCGTTATTTATAATCTGTTTTCCGATCATGATAACCATGAGTTGCTGCGCCAATTCCACCAAACATCCACTGTTGTTGCACTGGGAGTAGAATTACTTTTGTTTATTATTAAGAAGTTGATGAGACGAGGGACGGGAGGGAATTGACTTACGTCTTCTTGCCTCATACCGAGGATGTAGTTGTAGTGTCCCGGATAACCGACGAATCTGAGAGTAAACTTGAATTTAGCTTTAAAAATGTAATTTATTCGAATCGCAGTACCGTACCTTCCTTTGAAGAACGCGATGTAGATGATGGACGAATAGAAATTAACGAATTGAAAAATAAACACTTTGAATATTAGATTGTCTTCGAATTCAGTTTGTGTGCGGTGCATTTCTGAAATTGGGAATTTTATTTTTATTCAACCGGAGGTTGAATTTTAAGTAGCGAATAGCGAGCGGTACCCCATTCGGTGAGCAAGTAAGCGAGTTTGGTATAAACCCTGCTCAGTGCCATGATGAAAATTAAATTGACTACGGCACCACTCATACTAGCGATGGTCGTGGCTTGAGAACGAAGTTGACTGTTTTGAAACAGGGGAATGCTGATGAGCACTCGGTATACTATCACTGCCACGATGAAAATGATGACGAGGGTTATCTTAACGGTAAAATATTACAGTTTGTAAATTAGTACAAGTAGTTAGTTGCGTCGTCTTGAATTTTAAAGCATTACCATAACCATAATAACTCCAATTCCAGCTGCCATTCTTTTACTGCGAATTGTTTTTGGAAACGCGGGTTCGCGAATTCCAGTCACTGGGTTGCGTTCCATTAAAGGTGCTTTGGCGGCAAATTCTGGACGGGGTCGCTCCTATAAAAAGGAAAATTGGATCTGAGATTTAAAAGTAAAATAAGGGTTTTTTTTTTTTTAACGTAGTTTACTGTACTTCTTCTTCGGCGTAATCGAAGCAATCCCAGTGATGAGCTAAGCTAGCGCTTTTGCGCTTCCAGTATTCGAGAAATGTGACAGCTGTGAAAATAAAAAAAATTTTTTTTTTACTCGCACGTCGTCGGAATACGATCAATTAAAAAAATCAATAATTTTTTACCCCAGAAGGAGACGAAAATAGCGTAAAAGACGGTACCGGGGTGATCGAACAGGTACGCGACTGTACTCAAAACGCAAATATCTGATAAATTCCAGTAATTACATCCTATCTTTTCGTCGCACTGAGGACACATTTTAAATGTATCTCCGCTGGTGCATATCTCTTTTCTAAAAATTCCCAAAAATCGATTGATATTTAGAAACCTCGTGAAAAAAAAAAATTTACATATCACTCGGGGGGAGCAGAAAGAAAATAAATGATCTTACGCTGGCAAGTGTCCTTCAACCGTGAACACTCCGTACATGAATACGAGCAAACCCACCACAGCGGCGGGTAATAACCATCCAGTATAAAAACCTAAACGGGATAAAAATAAATTTTCCAATGACGTACGGTCGAGATTATCTCCCGAGTCAGCGTCGCACGTACCTAACCAAGCGAAATATACGGCAGTTTTCTCCCCAAAGTATTCTCGTATGTGATCGAGTGGTTGATATTTATACCATCGACCCCAACGAGCCCAGTATTCGAATAGCACCTGCCTCAAGTTGAGTCGCTCGGGTCTAATACGACCCTCAGGTAATTCGTAGCGTCCCTAGGAATCCATTAAAGGTATATACGAAGAACGAGAACGAAAACGAGAAGCAGTAATTCTTACCTCGTGCAAAGGAAACGCGGCAGTATATACGCCCGCTTCTACGAGTCTGTCGATTCCCAATTCCGCTCTTTTCTTTTTGCCGTAAACTGCAGTTTGCAGTATTTCCGACACGATTTGATGTCGTTGGATGGGAGTGAAATAGGAGTCGTGGTTGTCGCTGCCGAGAAATCTAAAACGGAGTTTTGTGAGATTTAGTCGAGTTGATTATTTTTCGTTGTGAATTTATTTAATCACATTACCTATCTAATTTGGATCTTTTGAAGGCGCAGGTGAAAAAGTTTAGGGGTTGGTTGGGAACCTGTTGATCCATAATGTTAGGGATTCGGAGGGTTTGGAGTAAAGTCTGAGACCAATTTTTGCTCGGGTTTTGATGCGCTTGAAGCGGGGCTCTCATGTTGAGTTCTTCGGCGTAGTTGACGAGTAGTGGCCACGGCGCGGATAGTTTGATAAAATGCGTCGTTATTGTGGTTCCTTCGACGACTTCCTAAAGAAACAGATGTTAGGTTTATCGTCGTCTGTTTTACGCAATCGATAAATATTTGTACCTCTTCCATGTCTAATCCCGCTCTCCGTAAATTACTCATGAATTTTTGTCTGTGCATTTCAGCTTTATTCGCTTTTTCGATTTTCATCTCCGCTTGTTTATTTTGAATCGGCGACGTTACTTTAGGCGAAGAGGCATCGCTACTCGCGGGAGTAGCTTCTTCGAAGACGAGAACGAAGTCTAAATAAATTTTCCTTCGAGATTAATTACTGTACTCCGAACGTAAAAACTTGCACCAACTTTTATTAGACTAAATATAAAACGTGAGAGTACCAATTTTTCGCTTTCCATCTCTGAAATAAGTTTCCTTATTATCGTCCGAGGAGCCCTCCATCATGATTCCGCGGTCCTCGCCAGCATCATCCTCATCCTCGCTAACTCGTTCGTTCTACGAGGAAGACTTTCAATTAGAAGAAGCTCAACGCGTTCCCATCATTAACCAAAACCAGAACGTTCTCAATCTCCCTCCCTCAACTCCTTCTGTCTCTCGTGCGTCATTTCCAGTGATGTGCACTTTTCTCAGTACAGTAAATAATTAAATTGCATATTCAGAAGGGCCCAACATTTGGTTGCTTAGTAACCTACTTGTACATCTCCTCCCATTAAAATGACATAATCGTTCAACTAATTGTAGTGGCTCCGTGCCAAGGAAAAAGAGATCTTTTTCCGTCTCTAGACTGTACTAACCAGAGCATCTTTAGCAGCGAAGTTATCTGTGTCCTTTATGCTCTCCCAAGATGATGTCATCGTTCCGTAATTTTCCTTCGGTTCATCGCTCGGTCCATTTAACTCGTACTTTTCGCTCGTTGGTTTTCCTAAAGGCATTTCGGGATGGACAGGAAGTAACTGAGCGTAAACAGAACACAAAAACAGCTTTTTACTCGATTATCAGCGAAATGTATTTTTAGTTTTACCAGACACTTTTTTAACTGACACTTCGTATTAACCCAATTTGTATAAGTTAAATGTCAACTTCATTTCTAAGCGTAATATTAAATTAATTTTTATTACGTTAGCGGTTTCCGTTCGTTGGGTTTCGCTTCTCCGCGCTCATCTCCTGCGAAAAGCCGACTTGCGGGCGGTGCCTTTGATATTGGTACTTTTATGGTATATCGAACGGGAAAGGCTGGTTTAATTTAAAAATAAGAATAGTAGTTCGATACAAAATTTAGGATTTCCTCTTGTTATTCTCGTCCTATGCCGTTATTTGTTAAATATTTTATTTCGCGCTTGAAGCAGAACTGCGTCGTGCGCCGTTTGCTCAAAGCAAGCGACAAAATTGATTAATTTACACGCGAGTTATTTGCCAGTTTTGTAGTTGTTAACGTACTGAAAGATTACGCCGGAGTGAGTTTTCGTTAGTAATTTACGAGTAATTTTTATTTATTTTTTCGTGATCGTTTAAACGTAATTTTCGTGGTGGTCTTATTTAAAAAATTTTGGTGATAGTAAACGCGTCTCAGCGAGGAGGCAGTTTGAAAAATCGATGTTTTTTTTATCGCGACTAACCCTTGGTCACTCCGAGTGGATTTATTTTGACGCTTGCTATGTAACTTCCACTTTACATTTCGCGATTTATTCGCACTACCGGAAGAATTTCCTGTCTGGAGCGGATGTTGAAAATGCCGAGATTTGAGCCGAAACGAAAAACGACGGAGCAATAAGGGCAAAACGTTGCGTGTAAATTAAATCTGGATTTATGGAAATAGATTTCCGTGATTTCTCCAACGGTTTAATTAACTCGTATGTTCGCGATTAAATAATTCACTTTTCTCCGCTTTTGCATAATTGCAATCACATTTTAATCGACGGTGTAATTAATCGCTGTAAGGCAACCTTACACGTGACGTTAACGACACGTCTGAATTTGAATAATTAATCTTTTTTTTTTTTTTTTTTGCTCATCTCCCGAGCCAAATATAACCGCAAGACCTCGTTTTTACGACGATACTCTGACATTAAGTGCAGCTCATAAATCATCCGCCCTCGTCCGTTTTTTTTTCTAGGTCGATTTTTATTCGCATCGATAAACAAAATCAAGTTTAATCAGAACCCTTTTTTTCTCTCTACCCCCCGCTCGCTCGATTTGCGTCGTGGGATGTATGTTTAACGGCGATTCGTTCCCGTTGTTGGTGATAAAGTATTTTGTGATTAAGAGTGAGGTTGTTTGTTTTAGTATAGTAAAAGTGCAAGTGCAATCAATTATCTGGTCAGAACCAGATGGTGGTGAGACGCTACCACTCTTACCGGCGAGGTTGTAATTTTCGCTTTCAGCGTTAAAGTTGTTCGGTACTTGAACTAATTTCGGTGAGGTTTCGTCGAGACGTCAGTCAGTTAAGTTAAGTTAAAGTTTGACGGAAGATTTAAAAGAAAATAGTGTAGTGTTAAGCAAAGAGCGCGTTTTGTGAGTGGAAAACGAGGTCATATTTGATGAGTTGATTATACTATTTGTTCATTCTCACACGTTCAGGTGCGGAGGATGATTCTCGAATCTCATTACGCGAGCTCGTAATCGAATTATTGCTAACATATTTTACGGAATTGCGTATATGGGTATCGTCATTTACGAGGCGATTTCGTCGCGAACGTTGTGGATTGTGAATATGTGCGGGGAATGTGGTAATAACGGCGAGTAATTCCCAACGGGAGATCGAGTCAAGTGGTATTGAGTTGGGTTTTTCTCGGTATCAATTGCGAGCGTTGAACGCGTACCGATGGGTGAAGAAATCGATAAATCGAGATGCCGGTGGCACTCGAACATTTCACCGCACGGTAACCAGAAAGTGGGGGTACGAGTTACGGAGAAAATTGCGCACAAATCAATAAAAATGGGTGATGCCCATGCGCAGTGGACTTTACTCGCGCTTAGGAAAACAGGTGGCAGTGATGGATGAGGAAAAATTTCTAAGGATTAATCGCGACGCTACATTCAGCCTCCCAGTGGGAGGGATACTGCGGGATTTGTTCCCAAATTACATTCTCCCATTACCACTGCTGAATTTTATTACACCCATTTCGACAGCTGTGTAATTTCTTGTCGTCCCGATCAAACGACAATTTTATCGGTCACTTTTACGGGGAGGGAGGGTGGAGGAAGAAAGGAAAAACTATTTTGTCGGTGCATCATCATTTTGTACATTTATAGATTAGTGGATGTGCACGGTCATTTTTCGTCCTTTTTAACCTTCCCCCTACTAAAAATGTTTCGTGCGCGGTTTGTATTTTTTTTTTTTTTGGTCGGGTTGGCGGGGGTGGTGGAGGTTGATTATAGCAATTCAATCGTTGCGGGATTTAATTATTCTTATTTCTTACCTGCTCGGATGCGAGCGGTGTGATTGTTTTCGCTGTACTCGCGTCTGTCTCGTATGCACAGCACACGCCATACGCCGACGTAGGGTGAGTGTTGCTGAGTGAGTGGCGCCTGATTCCACTCGTCGTTTGTTGTGGTATGTTTCCAGGTTCCGCCACTCGGTAGGTGGTGGCGCGTCGGTTTTGAATCGAAGTTTTTTCCGCTGCGATTAATATGTCGAAAAGAAGAAAGTAAGCAAATTAATGTAAAGTGTTGTTAGTAATATTATTCATTTCGAAAATTTAATGTCGATGAATATCAGTTGAGATTTTAGGATATTTTAGGCGAGCTAGCAAAAAGATTATTTTTAGTTAATAATTCAACTCCAGGTAATTTACCGTGAATTGAATAATGTTAACGACGTTCGCAGCTTGGTTCCGCGTAAAACGTTTAAAGCGCAGAAATTCCATTTAAAAGTGGCCATCTAAATTGATTCAGCGCACGAAAACCAACGAAGTTCGTATGATAAATAAAATTATTAATTTTAAATCGGAATAATTTACGGATTCTTGATTTTTTAAAAATAATTTATTCGTACCACAAACTTCTAACATTATATTAAATTGTCTTCGTTTCTAATATATTCGCCGATGTCAGATTGGTGAAAACAAATAATAGCCATTGGGTCGGCTGTTCGACATTCTTGAGTGGATTTTGCTGCTACTCCAAAACCCTGAAATTTCAAGAAATTTTATTTAGGATTTAAATGTTAGGCGATAAAGTTGTAGATTAAAATTTCTTTAATTACCAAAGGTAAATCACTCATGGAATATACGATGATTCCTTGGTATTTAGGTGTTGCTTCCGTTATTCTTCCTAACCCCGATTTCATCACGTGGTTTCCGTACAAATATTGTTGTTCCGCGCCAGCTTTAAGCCAAATTTTATACTGAAAAAATATAAATGAATTATTTGTAGACGATACAAAACATAATTTTTTTTAATCGATTACCTTTGCGTACGGTGCCAAATAATCCAAAGCGGTTATGTGCAGATGAAATTGACTGGATTTTGTAAATTTTCCGAAGCATGTTCCTAAACTGATGAGATTATCTCGCGATACACTCGCTGCCAGTTTCATAATTTTCTCACTGAAACAGATGGTACGATCGCAATTTTTTCCTAATTCTACCTATTTTTCACCTACCTCACGTAGTAAACCCGGTTCCGTTGAAAACGAAAGCAGTACTGACCATCGGGTCTGTCTATGAGTAATCGAATATTTTCCCCGATGCTACGAAAAATCGAGTAAACGCGATTAAAATACGGTCGCTGAAACCACGTGTTTAACTTCTCGCTAAAAATAATTTACTTACTATTTAGATAATTTTTCAAAAAACGTTTCAGTTTCTTCGGACGTTAACGGCCTCATTTTAAATTAACCAGTGTCGTACTTTACCGATTCTACTTTATATTTTATCTTTCCAAACCGAGCGTGTTGTAAAAATTTAAAGCAATGTCCTCCATTAACGGAAGCGATGACGCCGATAGCAACGCGCGTGCGCGGTTACGTCACTTCGGTGTTTGGTCACGTGACTTTGTTTGGCTGCTAGGAGACCGACTCCGAATGAAGCGGCGTGGCTGTGGATGGGATGGAATGATGTTTAACGTTCTCAAAATTGTCCAGTATATCGAATCCCTTTCCGCAAAGGTATTGGAAGTAATAAGCACTTACGTTAGTGATTATCACCGCAGAAAAATAAATTTATCGAAATCTATTAAATCCTTAGTAAATAGTTTAATAGAACGAAAAAAAATATTGAAAAAGAAATTAATTTATGAAAAAAAGGCTTATTTAGAATTAATTGTTTTAAATTTAAGTGGCGAATAATAATAATGGCGTCATTTTAAATACAAACTATAACTTTTCTAGTGCTAGGGATGCCATGTCTCTTGCCGTGGCCGAACGGTCGATTATCTACGACAATCTCTCATCTTGCGGATCACCTTGCTACGAGCCGCGTCTTCATAACTTTCCTCTTTCGTGCGACGAAGTGGCGCCTTTGAATAACATGTCTACCGGCGGTGGTTGCTGTACCCCGCCGTCATCGTTGGGTACGAACAATCGCGAAGTGTCTCCGGGAGCTCCGGCGGGTGATCATCACCGACAGCCGTCGACGGATGGAAATAAAAAATCAGCACGGGCTATTCGCTACGCCCCGCGAAGAGAAAGCAGTCCACGTGCACCCCCGACGACTAGGAGTACCACGAATGCGAAAGACGCGAGAGCTCAAGCCGCGATTAGCGATATTAAACGCGGTAGCGGTCGTTCGGCTCCCAGTTCAGCCGAAAGCACGCAACGATGCAAAGCAACGTCCGCGGTTAAATTACGCACATCGTCAGCCGGGACTGGGGAGGATGCTGGTTCGGCGACGTCGAGGCGTAGGCAGTCGCCCGGTAACATCAACAACAACAACAGCAACAAAATGGGTGGTAATCATCAAAGGAGTAGATCGCCGTCTAGTAAAGGACGTCGAATCGGAGTCGCGAAAGGAACCGCTTCGGTTTCATCTCCGTCTTCAACTAGGAATAATTTGTCAAATCGTAAATCAACTGGCGGAGGAATACGATCGACGGAAACAGAATTAATGGGACAAACCGATGGAGGAATGAAAGCTTTGTCCAGTAGTGAACCGAACGTGACTCGGCGATCGGCGAGAGATTCGCAACGACAAATGCGTCAGAAAGCGAAGTTGGCGATCGTCATGTGGAAAGAACGAATGACTAAGAAGAGGGATTCGAGCGCGCCTCGAGTTGCGAATGGTCAGGGATGTTTTCCGGCGATTAATACGAACGAGGAAGTTGTGCGTGCTTTGTCGTCATCGCGTCGCGATGAAGATTCGATATCAAGATCGCCATCTCCGAAGCCGAGTCGCTGTCGTCAGTTAATAACGCGACACGATTGTCAAATAACAACGCCGCCGGGAACGAGAAATCAGAGTCCACTAAAGAAAGAGTCGGTGATTTCGCAAAGGCCGGTTACTTGTCCGCAGATTAAGAGTAGATCGAATTCTGGAACGACGACTGCCATCAACGAAACGCAGACGGCCGTCGCGCGATCGAAGACTGCGTCGCCAGAAATGCAACCAGATATCTTCGTCGACGATCGGCAAGACAATCTTGGGGAGTTGATTGAGTCTCCCATTCCTCGAAGTAGTCCCGATGATTTATCGGCTACGGACGTGAGTACTAAAGCCGCTTCGTCGTCCCAACTTTCGGCGCAACAACTTCAAGTATCGGGGAGTACGAAACGCAATTCAGCGTCTTCTAGGGAGAATCAACGCAGCAAAATTCCACGACCGGTAGACGGACAGGGAGATAAAGTGAAAAAGAACGATTCGGCGGAGACGACGTCGATTTTACATTCCTCGTCATCTTCGGAGAAAGGAACGTCTCAAGAAAACTTGTTGGCGTTGTTGCCTCCGGATGAAAAACCGTGCGAACCTCCGCCTCCCCCGCCCACGACTCCCGCAAGCCCGTTGCTAGGCAATAAGAGCGAGCACAGTGTTCCCTGTCAGAGCATTGCGCCCGAATTCGACGAACATCAACGAATGCAACAGCAGTCACGAGCGATGGTCGAACCGACGACGCGGGAAAAACGAAGAAGACGAGGAGGACAAAGACTCTTGCATTCCACGGACGACGACGAAGACGAATGGCCGGATAGCCCGTCCACTCTGGGAAGTCCTCCGTTTTTGTCAGCGCGTAACAAACTCAAATCACGTCATCACCCGCGAAGATCCCCTAAAACGGTTGTATCGGCCTCTCCGCCGTTGTTATTGATGGGTAAGCGGTCGTCTGGCGGTGACGCCGACGGTGAACTTTTGGACGATATCGGAATGGTATCGCCAACGTGCGTACTATCGGGTCCGGATTCAGACACGCAGTCGTCCGCCGTTATAATGCCTCGACGAAAACCGTTTTTACATCGTAAAATGACGGAAATCAAACTCGGCGGAGCAACGACCGACGTGAGAGAAAACACAATTCGCAAGCGTCAAAGGCAAGAGATTTATGCACTAAATCAGGTGATGACGGCGTTGGAGTTTGCGCAGTTTGAACATTTCTGTCGAGCGCGAAATATTCCTCTAAGCGTATGACACACGTCGATCAAAATCCATTGCTGACTACTTTTTTTTCATCCATCGTGTATTTTTCGTCTCACTGCGTTGTCCGATTTGTGTTTTTTCGACACTTTTTTTTAAAAACTTTACGTTTGGGAAAAAATGGTTAAAAAAAATTCGAAATTGAGAAAAATACGGTTGAAATTGTATTTAGCAGGGGGTAGCGTTTTGTAAGCGAGGAAAAAATTAGTGTTAAATATCAACTCCGTCCACATGCCACGTTAATTTCATTCGAGGCAACGTCTGTGTTATTTTATTCTACATGGAAGTGAATAAATTTCTCCTACGTTGTTAAGAAAACAAATAAAATAAATTGTGAACAGTTTCGTAGTTTTGTCCGTAGATGGCGGTTAAGTGGTAAGTCGCTTCAAAAATTTCCTCTACTTTTTTTCTTTAGTCACAAAACAAAATTTGCGTAAACGAATAGGAGCAAAATTAACATACACTCGGGTTACGTCAAATGTAAGACGAGACCAGACGATGATTGATGTAAGCGGTGAAATAAGGTTAAATTAATGAAACAAAATTGAAGCGAGTAATTTGATGGACGAGTCAATTGCAACGTAGCTCACGCGAGTCACTCACCTCGGTTAAGTTTACCTACGGAAGCTCGCGAGTCGCGTTATTTAATGGCGTTAGTTATACGGTGCCGCTCTTTAATGGATTGCTGACCTTGAATAGAAAGTACGCTGAGGCTACGCTAAGTATGCCTAATAACACTATCTTTCTACCCTTGACCTCAATTTGGTACCTCTGCTAGTTTATTGACACAATAAACACTTTGAAACGTGCGACGAAACGCGAAAAAGTCGACATTTTTCCCGTAACATATTTTCCCCTTCTTTTCCTCCGTGCACGGTGTGTTTTATTATTACTCGGTTTTATGTATAGAATGCGATTGGAAGAATGTGCGGTTTCCTGCGGTGTGATCTCACCCTGGAGGGCGACTTTTGGATGCAGCCAATAACCCCTAGCTCGATCTCACTTTCGTTTCCCCTTCACCTCGGCAGAACGTGGGTGAAGGGGGAAAGGGGAAGGGGGTGAAGTAGAGATTTCGTGGAATGTTCACGCGGGTGTTATTGCATTCGTTTTCCTTTTTATATCCACTGGGCTCTTGTTCGGATTTTACGACTTGTTTCGTCCACGTGATTTTTTCGTGTTTTAGTGGCTGGATTATGGTAGGGTTGAAATCTCGTTTCGTTTTTAAAGTTGCTCGAGTTTTTTTTATTTTTTTCGTGCTGATTGTGTAACGTCCTTTTGAGTGCGAGTAAAGGTTATTTACCTTTTTTGTGATTTTTAAAAGAAAAAAAAATTTGTTGTTTTAAATTGTGACAATTTTATTCCTTTTTTGTGGTGTTTTTAAGTCCGAAGAGATTTTTAGCTAGGCTTCCGTCGCGTGAAACGAAAAATTTGTACTTTAGGTTGAACCTTGGCTGAGGTTGTGTGAGTTGAATAGAAATCGGGTAATTTTAAATCTTTTTCTCGGAATAAGTTTGGGACATTTTTATGAAGTACTTTGTACTTTATCTCGTTGTTTGCACGCTTATAGCTTAAACCGTTTCCTCGTGTAACTTCGACAACAAATCCACTTTTAAACACGTAATCGCTACATTAATATTTAATCAAAATTTTTTTTTTGTATTCCAATTTAGCACAAAAATTCCACGTGAAAAAAATATTAGGAAGGAGTTATTATCTCACCCCTATTGCGATTGTCTCGAATTGGCGTTGGGGAAAGAAATTTTTTTTTCTAGGTCAATTATGTTTTGGTTTATATGTGTGTTCTTCTTTTTTTTAATCTAAAATTTTTTTTCTTTATTATAATCATCAGTGAATCCGTGGCTGAGTCGATGGTATTTTTTCCTTTGTCCTAATGTTAAACAATTATTATCCTTCAACGATCGTTCGTTTCGCTACGTCACGCTTTTGTGTCTCTCTTCTGAGCTTCGAATTTTTTAAACTTATTTAACCTAACCTAATCTCAAAAAAAAAAATTAGAAAAAATGAATACCTGGTTTCTCTTTTTCTCTCTCTCTCTCTCTCTCAAAAAATGCAAAAAAGCGACATTGTAACCCAGCGGTATAAAAAATGAAGGAACCCACTCGAGTACTGTTTTTTATTTCTTCCTCTTTTGGATTCTTTAGACTGTTTCAGTAAGTCGTTTGCCTCATTCTGAGTTTGTTTGTCTTTTTTTTTTTTTGTATTAAAGCGGCTTTTTTTATGATTTGGATTTTTTACTCGAGGGGAAACAAACATTTTTGCGCTTTTTGCGCTACTTTTTTACACAAATTTTTTTTTATGTGTATTTTTTCTCTTCCCTTTTTTTGTGTGGTGAAGTTGTGGGTCACTTTGTCATTGAGTTCCGTCCCGTAGTGATTGCGGGGGCGGTTTGCATATTTATCTCCATCTCGAGTGGGTGGTTGTACGATTGTTTCGTACAGGTTTTTCTCGCGGTATAACGGGTACGGATAGATTTTTGATAGGGATCTGGAAAAGTGGCGTCGGGTGAAGGCCGATTCCGTTGTGT
>JAQIWS010000962.1:0-14273 GCA_034696085.1 Stigmatogaster subterranea | reverse complement strand
GTACACCTTAATCCATCCAATCAACGATCCAATCCACGGTGGCTATAGTGATGCCACTCTCAAAATGACGTCAAAGTACGCGTAGTAAAAGCGGTTTTTCAAACGCGTATAGAAGGAAAACTATGCGTTGCCGCGCAAATCCTTCTGCAGATTCGGACTCAGCGCATCAAGATTGATAAGACAAGATTGAAAAATATTGAAATTTCTACTACGCATCCCAAACTTAAGTCGTACCATGTAAACTGCTATGTAATTAAACTCAATAAAATTGGAAAATATCGATAAAATTACTCAGGTTAACGTGACCTATAGCCCGACGCCCGACTAATTTGGCCTATAGCCCGACGCCCGACGCCCGACGCCCAACGCCCAACGCCCAACGCCCGACGATTAGTTTGACCCGTTGAAGACGACTGAGTAAATTTTTTTAAGGTCTGGTTAATGAAAATGGGTCTGTTCCTTTTTTGTCTCAAGTATGCTATTCCTCTCATGATATAACAGCAATGGAAATACACCAACAAATATATTGTAACCGTTGTGAGTAAAATATGAATAACAGAGAAGGAATTCATTCAAAATTATCCATCAAGTTCTTTAGTATTTAGAACAGAAAATTCGATTATGAAAGCAAACTTGGATGAATTCATTCTCCGTTTATAGTTTACAATATATTTCTGCTGAATTTCTACCGCTGTTATGCTGCGGGTGTGAGGGAAGAGTAGCAAACCTGAGGCAATACACACAAGGAATACTGACGAAAAGAATTTGAAGGTTTTATGAAAGTGATTAATGACGAAATTTTAAGAATACACAAACAAGGAAGATTAAACATTTGAACACTGAATTAAAATTAAAATTTTTACATGCACAATTTTTGACATTTTTCGAGAAATTTTAAGCTTAAATTTTTTTTTATATGAAAAACAATGAAATTATATTTGTTTTCGGTTGCAAATGCTTAGTAACATTTCAACCTTTAATTAATATCGTTGAAAATTATTTCCAAAAAACCATGCTAAAAACAAAAAACTCAAATTATAAACTTATTTTAAATTAAACTTTTTCTTTTTATAAATTTTCTCCTGCAGTTCAAATCGATATGGTTAAATACCTGGATTTTAACAGTTTTCGAAAAAAAATAGTGACATTCACGTAGTAAATTTACTTCTGCAGTATAAACGTTAAAAGAAACCTCTATTTTAGTTAAGTGACCCCAATGTGTACAACTACTGACGTCACTTCCGGTTTAGCTGTTTTCAGCGATGGGCATGGTTTTGCAAGTTTGTCGAGCAATTTACATAGCAAAAAACCAATTTTTTTGCATTTTTATTTCGCACATTCAATCTATACTCCTATAAACTTTAACTTTAAATAATCTTTTTTGATTTGAAAATCCATGTCGCAAACACATTAATACCAGTATCCGAACCAAAACAGCCGCCACCAAGCACAAACCCCCAAAAGAACCACTGACTATTCTTTTACCGAAAATTGTGCTTTCAATAATGGAATTGTAAAAGAAATTGATTATCGTCAATGGGAATAATTTCTTTGGAAATTGAAAGTTGCGATTGTACAGTTTCATTAAAAGAATGGTTGGGGATTCTTTTGCGGGAAGGGTTGGTGGTGGTAATTATTTGGTCTTTTCAAATCAATGATGGTATCCAGTTGATAACTGAATTAATATTTTTATAATTCTGATTATTGTTTCGTAAAATATTGTAGAGTAATAGCAAACTGACCATGGCTAGGATGTTGATTTCGAGACCGTGCAAATTTGTGTCGATATTTGAACAAAAATTTATTTGTTGCAGAAAAGAATTTTTCAGCTTTAATATTGTATATAAATACACTATATAGTTCAAACTCACGACAGCACGCCTCGTTAATGCGAATCCACCTGTCTATCTGAGACATTTATGTATCAATAGGTACATATATTCAAATCAATTTACTAAGTTTAGGTCTAATTTGTTTACAATCTACTAAGTTTAGGTCTAATTTGTTTACAATCTACTAAGTTTAGGTCTAATTTGTTTACAATCTACTGGAGTATTATGGTAGAATATAACAAAAAATCCAAATTTTACATTCAGTGCGCACAAACAGTTTGAGTGATCAAAATTACCAAAATTTATTACCGTGCCACGAACCTCCAGTCACCACGACCTCACTTTTAATGCAATATTACACTCTTGGTACAAGGCATTGCGTTGAAACGCAGTTGAGCTGTAGTCGTACTAAATTTTTTTAAATCCTAATTGGCTATACCTTTGTTTAGAAACAATTGACCTTCAGAAAAACAGTAATCAGTCTGATGGTTTACATTCACAGCTGACACAAATTAACAAAAAAAATCCAGTTGAAATTGCGATATCTGTACAAAACTCATATTACTCCATTTATGTACTGATTTCTAGTGTATTTAGTAGCTAATACTATTGTGGTTTCCACCAAATTTCGTTCACTACTGCGTCAAAAATATACATAGTACAACAAATTGTAGGTAATTGGTAACAACTTATTAGCTTATGCTGTGAAAAAAAAAAAAATTGTAAAATTTAAGAAATACCAAAATACGTATTTTTTGGTAAATTCCGGTACTAGAATACCGGAAAAAATGATCCGGTATTCCGGTTTTCGGGATACCAGAATACCGGTATTGCAATCCCTATATATAACTGTAGGAATACCCAAATAGAAATGGCAAAAATTGCCATTATTACACAACTGCCTTATTGCTTATTATTCGGAATGATTTGGAAACTTGCTGGCAATGTTACTGTATGTCGTAATGATTGAAATGGGGATATCACCTGAAATCACTGATTTGACAGTAGAAATTTTTGCGCCAGATGCCTGATGCCAGATGCCTGACCAGTTCCACTAATGGAATTTTGCATTGCAACACTGGAACGATTTCATTTTTCTGCCATACCAACCAGAAAACGACGTCGAAACGTTTGCTGATTTTTTAAATGCCAGAACGACTGAATCGCAAACAGCAAAATAATTGCATCTGCGCCGTGATTGTTGCAGATTCATTCAACAGATATGCCTGCCATACTGTGCCCTCACTCGTTGCACGTAATGGTTTGTGACATTGTGAGATCTTTTTAAGCAAGTTGCAATATGCCTATTTTAAAAGCCGTCCTTCTTCAAAACCTTTACAGTGTATATGGCTTTTTTCCACGTTAGTGGCTTACCACGAAGCCCATTGTTCTGTTGCACTAAACTTTAAGCTGGCAGCAATCATTTTTTTTACTGCAAATCGATTTGCATTTGGTGTTTTACCAACTTTCGGGCATTCACCTTTGCATAATTTCTTACTTTGGGTGATTTTGTGCATTGAACCTCAAAAATCGCAACACATGTAAAAGTAATTTATGACGCGCTACCTTGCCCGTGGCGTCAACGTAATCAATTCTCACGCACAAATTAAACAAAACGACTTCCCGTGTCGTGCTCGTACTCTGGGCGCGTATGATTTATTTCGACTGGATTAATTTCGAACTGGAATAATTTCGAATTTACTGTAGGCCCAGAACTATTTCGAAAAAAACCAGATTTATTTCGACAAAAACCAGATTTATTTCGACAAAAACCAGATTTATTTCGACAAAAACCAGATTTATTTCGATAAAAACCAGATTTATTTCGATCAGGATCTATTTCGAATCGGAATTGTTTCGATTGATATTAATTTGGAACTGGAATTATTTCGACAAAAACCGGATTTATTACGACAAAAACCGGATTTATTTCGACAGGATCTATTTCGAATCCCAAATCGAGGGAGAAATGTCTCCCGTAACGGTTAGGTGAAGTTTGGTTAGGTTAGTTAGGTTAGTTAGGTTAGTTAGGTCGACGACATACTGTACCTGCGGTGCAACATGTGGACGATCTAACTAACCTAACCAACCTAACCAAACTTCACCTAACCTAGTCGATTCTAACCTGACCGTTAAGCTGACAGATTCGGGATTCGAAATAGATCCTGTCGAAATAAATCCAATTCGAAATAGATCCTGTCGAAATTAATCCAGTTCGAAATTATTCTGGTTCGAAATTATTCTGGTTCGAAATTATCCTGGTTCGAAATTACTCCTGTCGAAATAAATCTTGTTGGATTATTAAAATAACGGAGACGTCTATACCGTGTTAAGGTTAGAAGACAACTGAATTTTATTTACAAAAGGTATTAAAAGTTAGAACTAGTTTGTGACGTCATAGTGACGTGACGTGGTTAATTTGTTTATTGGACGTACTTACTGATGACGTCATAACAATGACAACACACTCCCGGTGTTTTGAAAGATTTAAATTGTAAACTTAACTTAAATCGTCTGACTAATTTTAACTCTAAAATTAATTTGTTACTTTTTCAAATACATTTAAAGCTTTTAAACATTTCGTTATTTTTTCGTTACTTAGCGCTTTAGTAAAAATATCTGCCCACATGTCTTCTGTGGGACAGTAAACTAATTTAATTTCTTCTCTCTCGACTGCTTCATTAACAAACATAATTTGTCTCGCGTAATGACGACTGTCGGTGTTGATGCATCCCGTGTTGGCTATCATAATCGCGCTAAGGTTGTCACATTTAATTTCGATCGGGTTAGCTACGTACGATCCAAGTCCTAATTCCTCGATGATGTCTCGGATGTATGGGAGTTGTTTCACCAAGTCGTGGATGGCAGTGAGTTCGCTTTGGCACGTCGATAAAGATATATTTGTCTGTCGCTTTGATTTCCAAAAGATGGGATTTCCTGCTAGTAAAATCACATATCCAGTCGTTGATTTTTCGTCTGGTTTTCCGTCTGGCCAACTAGCGTCTGTGTAACAAGTTAACTTCTCGTCTGTGATTCGAAAGTTGAGAGCTTTGTTGATTGTACCACGAAGATAACGTAAAACTCTTTTCGCAGCAATTAAATGAAGTTCAACCGGATTTTTCGAGTAGTGAGACAACGCGCTGATTGGAAACGCAAGGTCAGGTCGAGTTTTTAACATCACGTATGCTTCCCACTATTTCTTGAAACTTCGTCACATCGCAAGGTGGAGATTTGTCGAAATTCGCAAGTTTCTGGTTGACATCGAGTGTGTTGTTGTTGGCTTTGACTGACTCATTCCAAATCTTTCCAGCGTTGACTTAATTTGCGATTGTTGTGAGATTCGAATTGTTCCCTCCGAAATTTGTAACTCGAGTCCCAGAATCGAATTAAGGTTCTTACTTGGTTTCAACTGGAAGTATTCGCTTATTTTCGTTGTTAACTCGTCTAAAAGTCTCTTCGAATTCGTAATCGTAATAAAATCGTCGATGTTGGTTCCAATGATTACTTCTTCTTTTTCTTGTTTATAGGTGCAAACGCACTTATCGAATTTGTGCTGAATAAAGCCGATATTGCTGAGATGCGTAGATCCGATAAGCTTTCCAATTTTCCGAATATCCGACGAAAATTCCAAGATTCGCCTATTCATCGAGTTTATCCCGCTTTTGCTTATTTTTCCAATAATAAACGAGACAACCAAAAATTCTGAGATACGATGACGTTGGTTTTCGTCCATTTAGCTTCTCGTACGCTGTTTTGTCGGCATTTATTTTCGATGGTGAGCGATTTTTCACGTGTGCGATTGTTGCAGCGGCTTCTGCCCAAAAATGTTTTTGCAGTTTTGCGTCGATCAGAAGAATTCGTATACCTTCAGCAATCGTCCTGTTCGCTCTTTCGACTACGCCGTTGCTTTGAGGTGTGTACGGTGTAGTTAGTTCGTGGTGAATGCCTTTCGAGGTGAAGAATTCCGTCAATGTCGAATTTACGAATTCTGTTCCGTTGTCGCTACGTATTCGTTTCACTTTTTTGGATAAAATGTTCTCGGATTCGTTGATGAAATCGATTAACTTCGTTTGCGTCTCATCTTTGCTTTTCAGAAACTTCAGAAAAACAAATCACGTAAAGTCGTCTACAATTGTTAGTATGTTTCGCGCATTTCCGAGTGATGGCCACGGCATTGGTCCAATTAGGTCAGCGTGTAATAATTCGATTCGTCTTTTAGGATTGAAAATCGCCGATTAATTTGTGCGGAGATCGTGTTAATTTCGCTTTGGTACAAACTTCGCAGATTCCCAATTGTTCTTTTTTGAAGTTCAAATTACGTACAATTTGTTTCGTCTGCATGTCGTCTAGGTAAGCCTCGTTCACGTGTCCGTATCTCCGATGCCATTTGCGTTTTTCGGAATTTTCATCATTTGTGGTCACGTTGTAAACTTTCTCGTCGATTTTTAACACGAATGCACCTGATATTCGATCTGCGGTTGCAATTGTCGATTCGTCTTTGCACATTATATTCTCTCCCGCGTTGTGGAGAAAGATTACTTTATCTTCTTCAACAAGTTTATTAACTGATGTCAGATTTGTGCAGATTTCTGGAGCAATTAACACGTCGTTTAATGTGAGGATTGTCGGTTTTCCATCGCTGTCAAACGTCGGTAATTCGATTTTTCCTTTTTCTTTCGCTGTGATGATGACATCGTTCGCCATTCGAATATTCGTATCGTCTGGAGTTTTCTCGATTGCCGCTTCACTCAAATACGTAATATGTGCTGTTGCGCCTGAGTCTATCTGCCACAAATTGCCGTTCAATTCGTCTTTGCGCGTACAAAATGCTGTGTTTGATTAATTGTTACGTCGGCATCGTTTTTTGCATTATTTCGGAAAAAGTTTGCAACAAATTCCTTTTTATTTGAAAATGCTGAAGTCGCAAACGTAGATTTTTGTACAGATGTCGTCACCGTGTAAGCGCCAGCTAGTCTTGCCTTTGATTTCGAATTTGTCGTTGCAATTCCCGCTTTTTGGTCATTGTAATTTCGATTTTTCGATCCTTTATTTTTGTTTGCTGGATTAAACCAACAATTACGCGCGTAGTGTCCCAATTTTCCGCACTGATGACACGACGAACTTTGTTGAGAATTGTTCGAATTGCGATGCTGATCACTCGATGAATCGTACCGTTTTTTGCCGTATTGGAATGTCTTTGTTCGATAAGCGTTGGTGTCATCGTGCGCACTTCCGTATTCTTGATCACTTCTCTCGCGTATTTCAAGGACTTTCTTAATTCCCTCGATTGTCGTTTGATTCATCTCGATTTGTTCTTTGAGGTCTTTGTATTTTTTGTGAAGACCTCGCGCAATATGGGTGACCATTTTTTCCTCTGGGTACTGTACATTAAGTCCCGTTGCTGTCGCGTACAAAATTTTTGACCGTTCGAGGTAGTCTTGCCACGATTCGGTTGGATTTTGCTTTAACGCTGAAATTTCGAGTCGCACCTTCGTTGTACGGTGCATCATGTCGCCTTGATACTCAGTTGCGATCGCTGTCCATAACACTTTTGATGATTGCGAGAAAACGAATTTCGCGCTTTCGTCTGGGTGGATGGAACTCACAATTAACGCACTTGTCCGCATATCTTGACGTGTCCATTCTGCATATTTCGATTTTTCGTCTGCTGTCGCACTCTCCGATGGTTGCGATGGCGGATCACACGTTACAAAGTCTATTAAACGTAGATCATTTAAATACGCCAGCATTAAGTATTTCCAGGTTACGTAGTTCTGGGTTTTCGAAAGTTTTGGCACGTGTATTTTTCCCCAATCTTTATCTCGAATTGTTGCAATCGTTGCATCGTTGATTTTTTAGCCATTGCTCTTGTTGCACGTGGTTTTTCAGTTAATTGTTCGTCGGGTAGCTGTATCAATTGTAGATTTGCACTTCGCCGATTATCTTTTTTCGATTGTTACGTTATTTTGCCTCTATCAATTCACTGTATCAATTGTAGATTTGCGTTCACCAATTTCTTGTCGCACGTGGTTTCTTGTCCGTTGTCAATGTAGCTTTGCGTTTCTCGATTCGCCAAAATTCTCGTGATTTTGCGCCCGATCGTAGTAACAGTAGCGTTGATTAAATGGTATATTGAAAGTTCGTGCTTCTTTTCTAGTAGAAACGTGGGGGTAGGCCCATAACCTTTGCTGGATTATTAAAATAACGGAGACGTCTATACCGTGTTAAGGTTAGACGACAACTGAATTTTATTTACAAAAGGTGTTAAAAGTTAGAACTAGTTTGTGACGTCATAGTGACGTGACGTGGTTAATTCGTTTATTGGACGTACTTACTGATGACGTCCTAACAAAGACAACAAATCTGATTCGAAATAAATCTTGTCGAAATAAATCATTCGAAATTAATCCTGTTCGAAATTAATCCAATCGAAATTAAGCTGCAATTAAGCTGCAGCTCCGTTGTGGGAATTACCGCTGTCGAGTCTCACAGGAAAGACACATAAAATCCAAAATAACGTCCCGTGATTTATTCCTCTATTTAGGCTGAATAAAAGACTTCACGTTTGCTCCAAATTTGGCTCAGTATCCAAATTTAACCTGCTAAGTTGCACACAAAAAAATCTAGTTAGGGTCAAAACTTGCGGAAATCCTTTTTGTGTGAATCACGTGAAGCTGAATTGATTGTTTCCTAACATCGTTAATAAAGGGCATGGGATTGCGTGTTAAAAATTCCCTTGAATGGCGCGTATTTTAAACGCCCTTGAAAGGAAAATGAAAGTGAGAAAAATAGTTCTCCCTAATGAAGCCAGGGGAAAGAGTTATCCCAGACCACAGTCCCAGACTACTACACGATTCTGTGCTGCAGCTTAAGCAGAGGATTTGGTTCGTTCGTAGCAAGCCTTCCCGGTTGCTACCATTTTCTGTCATTCTTCGTAGGTGAGTAAGAAAGCAGTTTAAAATACCGGTGAAACTTTCCCACTGATAGTGTCGCCATTTATGTTTCTCCGTTACTTTTCGTCGGTCCAACAAAATTTCTCTTGGAATTTCTTGTATAACGTATCCACTTTGTAAATTATCATAACTTTCTGTATTTCTAGCCTTTTCTACACCTTAATTCGTATTTTGTGACATCCAGAATTTTATATCAAAGGAAGTTCAAAGGAAGTTCCAAATTTTGCGCGGCGTCCCAACTTATGCTAATCTGACATGTAATTATGTTTTTTGAAGGGGAGTAGAGAAAAATGCCACTTTTATGTGGCTAAAAAAAATTAGCACACTACCTTTGCGGCACCCTGATATCTTCTCACGGCACCACAGGATGCCGTGGCATCCAGTTTGTAAACCCCTGGAAATACGGTTATTTATACTAGTATCGCAGTGCTCTCTAATTTCTACCACATACTTATTAGTGACGTAGAAAATGTTCCAGTTAAATGATTTTGTGGGATGAGGCAGTTTACCTAATAAACTAGCGTCTTAGTTTCTTTAGATAACAAATTGCAGGCAAAAGGATAGAATTCCAAAAGGTCCTTCTGTCTCAGGAGTGTATCATTGTTGTTGAATAAAATTTTGTTTGTAGTGTAAAAATTAGTCTCACTTTAAAAACAGCGGCAAAATTTTTAATCTAAAAGAAAAATTTTATCTTGCCATTGCAGTTTGCTTGTAAAGAACATGCATAGCGAAAAGCAGACAACACTTTGATTGCATGGACAGGCATTAACTGTGTTGTTTGCAACCGTATCCACCAGCAAAAATTGTTTTTCCCCGGGTAATCTCCAGAACACATCTTTTAAAAATCGTGATGTCACAAACACAACAGTATTGAGAGTGTTTACATTGTGACGGGCGACCTTGCACGCGCCATCGGAGTGCAATGTACGCGCGCAATTCAAAATTCACAAACCCCACGAGGCCGTGGAATCCGCGGTGTAATGCGCGGAAGCCTGCAGCCGCTCGGTCGTGGGCTTTTCCATCAATTAGCGTCGCGCGTGCACAAAGTAGACAAACAAGCAAAATTCGCTTGTATTTCGTATTTATTCCCGTCGACAGTATCCAAAATAAACCTCACACTACACACACTCGTTTCGGTACCAGTATCCAGTTCTTATTTGTATTTCTCGCACAAATTCTTGGAGATTCAGTTTTCGTTTCGTAGGCTTAAAATCATATCAGCAAACCCAAAATCCGTTCGTCTCCGCTTAATCTCGCCCCTGGGGACCATCTCACGTGTCGGAATCTTAATCCCGACTCCCTCCATCTGAAATCTCACTTGAATCTCTCTCAAAACTCTCGTCACCAAGTTTTATTACCCTTTATTACCCTTGGCGAGCAATCAAACAATTAAAAATCAATTACCCCTACAATTAATCGACTCGTTATAACGCGTCTGCTCGCATGTCACAACATTTTATTTATCTTTATGTTGATGTTTTTTATTAAAGAGTTGACCCTTCTGCAAGAGCAAATAAACCCGTTTTCTTACATTGTATAGTTAGAGCTCTGACAACACCTTTCAAATGTAAAGATTATATTCTTTTCAGTGCCTCACGGAGAATTCTTCTTCCTGGCACATTTATATAAACTAAAGGTCTAATTATAACCTATCAAATAATAATGTAAAAGGTATAGATGTTCTATTATATGTAGAACATTAAAAGAGCAAAATTTAGCTTTTTTAACGGACAAACCCTTTGTATCTAAAGTTATCATTTAGAGTCTTTCATAGATTCGGTACACAAGTTTAAAAAAAAAAAAATTTATCAAATAAATAATAAACCAGGCCTTCCTGCTTGGCAGTTCTACAATTAGGAGTAAAACTAAACTCACGCTTTTCGCCAGGTTTGCAAAATTGAATTTTGACCATTGACTTTTGTAAGATAAACCTCACATCCAGCTGGATAAAGTGAATTATGGTTGCAAGTCAATTCTGTTTTCCGAAAATAAACGCAGCTACTGTTTTTGATCAATTACCTCTTTAAGTTGTTTAAATGCATTGTAAAAATATTTCACCTTTGAAAATTATTTCAGTGAAAAATGTAATGTGTGCAGTTAAATTCACGCAAATAACGGACAAAACTTCACCGTATTTCTACAACGTATAATCAGTGTTACAAGGTCTCGCTGTAAATTGAGGGTTCGGCCGTAAAATATTATGTGTGTGACCTGGTTCAAACAACTTTTACATTGTTGTTGTCAAACTGAGAAACTGTGTATTACGCAGTTCCCATTTATTGAACCATAGAAGCCAACCTCTTTATATTTCTGGAAATGGTAAAAATAGCAGTAATTTATTTCAGCAACGTCAGTAAACTGAAACATAGTTGTTTCCCGAATTCGTTTTCAATAAACTATATTGTTTTTGAAATGTTGTCATTCTGCCGTTGCCTTGTCATGGTCACATCCCTCTCTCTCTTCTCGGAATAGGATCATAACACCATTTACTGGAATAAAATTCAGTATTAAAACAGTACCAATCTGGAGAGATGAAGTTTTATTCCCAAGCATTCAGGCTAATACTTACATCATTCACTGTCACAACTTTCCATTGTAAGCAAAATATTCAAACTTTGCTCTTATATGAATTTGTATTAATTTGTATTACTCTGTTGTTAACTTTCAGGTTCAAAATCACCATCTAGTAACGATTTAATTGTTGTTGGCCAGTTTGCAAAGCAACGTTATTGGAAAAATGTGTTACTTATTACTGATCACCAATGTACAGAACTCAACAACATGTTTAATGTTAATGATTTAATAACGTTATATATTTATTGTAGACCCAACGTTACTGACAAAGTATTTCAGTAAACTCTTTATATATAGTGCAATTGCACAATTGTTTAACGGCTACATTTCAAATTCTGCTCGCCACTTTAATAAACACTCTAAACTACAGTGGAATATTGTTTGGTGCAGACAATTTTGCCTAGAAAACATCGTTCAACAGGTATGCTAATTAAATGTCAATCCTGGCGGGGTAACCTTACGTTCACTTTCGGTAATTTCCTATTAGAATGTGACGTTTTATAAATGGAATCACTGGTTGTTTATATACGAATATCAAAAACGATTTGATAAGGATTCAAAAATTTTTGGTAACTATATCAGGCCAGATAGCCAAATATATGCCCTGATTAAGAATAACCAGGTAAACAAAAAGTGATTGAAATATAAATTGCTGTTGTGACTAAACAGCAAGTTGACACTATTTGGTCTTAGAATTGGACAATCTGCAAAGTGGAACCCAACTATAAAAATAAACCGTCTGTTTCTCAAAGAGTAATTGGCACTGTGACATCAGACGTAAAATTGGAATTGGACAATAACCAACTGCAGGAATCTAGGCATCACTCACTGGAAAGGCGAAACATTTCCGTTGCACATTTTCAGGTGTATAAATATATAAATACAGTAGTGATTAAGTTCATGCCCATCAATAATACAATTTTTGCTTGAACAGAATCAAATTGACGATTCAGGACTCTTTCGATTTGAGATTATATACATTTTAGCCAACTATTTACAATTTAAGTAAATTCAGGCATAGGATAAATGTCAGATTGTACATTGATTATCTTTTTTATATACAGTGAACAAGATATCTTTTTTCCTCCATTTATTGACGACAACGGAGCTATTCATGCTCAAGTATACTTCGACGTTATTGAAAAGATTAAAAATAAGGTAATATTGGTTACAATAAAATTTTTAAATTTACTCTTGTTAATTCCATCTCTTAAGTTGATCGACGTTCATGGATACGGAATTCCCGTCACGGAACGTTACCTAGAATTGCTAGAAGTCACTGCATCACATATGTACGCACTTGGTGTTGTTGCTATAATACGAAATTCTGTTTATGATTATAAATCAATCACTGAGGCATACACTCTACCATTTTCAATGCCCACGTGGCTGTGTATTGTAGGATTATTTACTTGCCTAATATTGTTTTTGATAATTTCTCTCAATCACAAGCCAACTCAACTGAATCCATACGATACATCTATGGCTGAAAAGTCTTACATTTGGTTAAGTACAGTCATTGAAGTTCTTTTACAAACATCTTGCATGTCAAGCAGTATGTTGCCACGATTAAAATATTGCGTGTTTTTATATTAATAAAATTCTTAATTGTTAATAGGTGACAACAACAATTGCTATTTTGCTTACAAAATATTCACGATCGTTTCAGTATGTTTTATTATGTTCGTGAATATCTTCTTCTCCAGCATGCTAACAGCTGCATTAGCTTCTGTTACATCAATGGGTGATATTATAACTGATGGTAGATTTAAATTTGTGTTACAAGAAGAAACGTCTATTGCTCTGGAAATTAGCGTGAGAAAAAAAATAATTCGTAGTTTATACAGGATGAGACAAAAGTCTAGGCCCTCAAATAATTTCTAAACAACTACTTGTAGGTAGGTGATGATTATGTAGTCATATAGGAAGTAAGGAATGCGAAATCGAATGTTGACGTCGAAAATGACGTCAGAGGTCGTCTTTAAGGTCATTCAAATTCTTACTTTGTAATCAGTAGCAATACAGCAAAATTTCCAATTAGAAAGTTGTAGAGCATCATCGAATTAGTCTAAAAACATTGAACAAACAATCTCATCAACAAATTGTTCATGACAATCCACAATCGAATATCAGTGCCGGGATGGGATGATTCAGCGCGACTGGTTCGGCATGACTGGTTCGGCGCGACTGATTTGGCGCGGCTGATTCGGTGCAAGGGACAGTTCGGCGCCAGATTTTTTGGCGCGGTCGATTCGGCACCAAACTTTTCGGCGCGAAAAAAAAATAAAGTAATGTTAACGATATTGTTTGATTCTGAAGTTACTATGCCCTTACATGATTGTCTTTCAATTCCTCCACAATATCCGGATAACCAGTTTTGGAGGATTAGCTTATTATTCCGATTGTACTGTTGGAATAACGTGGTAACTTACCACGTTTTTTCATTGAGTTAGTTAGATGTAAGGTTGGGTTAAATGAGGTTAGGTTTAGAATGAGCTCGTTTAGGTTAGGATAAGTTTGGTTAGGTTATTTGGGTTGTTAGATGTTTACACATTGCGCCATAAATGCAATACGGCGCAACTAACCTAACTAACCTAACCATGGTTAACCTAACCAGTATGGGAGACATTTCCTTCACTTGTTGTTGGTACTAAGAAAAGACGTGGTAAGTTAGCACGTAAAAACGTGGTTAGTTACCACGTTATTCTAACATAGTATAATCGGATTGGCTAATCCGCCAAAACTGGTTATCCGGATATTGTGGTGAAATTGAGAGACGATCGATGTGCAACCGATCTCCAATACTTAATTCTTAATCTTTGCTAAACCTCGTTTGGACTTGTGACGGGATAAAATATTCACACCATTAATCAGTGTAATTAAGATTTGGCTCGTACCCCACAATGTCTAATTT
>JAQIWS010000961.1:0-14275 GCA_034696085.1 Stigmatogaster subterranea | reverse complement strand
AAGAAGTTACTACTCAAGAAGTAACGACTGAAGAGATTACTACTACCGAAGAAGTAACGACTGAAGAGATTACTACCGAGGAAGTAACGACTGAAGAGTTTACTACCGATAAAGTAAAGATTGAAGGAGATGACACGACAGAACCAAAAATGATTCGAACAAGTTGTCCATCAGATCTTTGGGAACCCTACACATCTCTTAGTTTCTTCAAACACAAAAATTGCAATTTGCTTAACGATAAATCTTGCCCAGATGGTTACGAATGCTGTCCTTGCGAGCCGTTGGTCAACTTCGCTGAACACAAGATTGGTTGTTGCGTGCAGTTTTACGAGGCAAATTCTCCCATACTTGAAATATCCCATCATCCTACTGGTAAATGAAAAAATAAATGAAATTAGAATGTAATACATTAACGAAATATTAAAAAAATGTGTCGAGAATTATTTCCACTGAATCTTTTGTGATCATTTAGGTCTTAAAAAAATATATTACGCAATCTTCAAACAATAAAATTTGCCAAGTTTTATTTTTTCTTCTCCTATAAAAATAATTTTAGAAGTAACAAAAAAAAAAAAAACAGCAGTTACAGCTTGAGCAATGTTTACTTACACGCATCATTAAAGTAGGTAACGATATAGAAAATTCATGTTGATCTTAGGACTTATAGAAAATTGTTGACTTTGACATTAGTCTTATCATACTCAGCAACTTCATCAGCAAATCCACTACCGATAAATACCGAAGATGGGAGTGATACTATCCCACTCGCACTTACCTACGTACCACGAGGCAACCTTCTGAATTTTGGCAAAAATGAAAACCATCTTCGTCTTCAGTTTGACGGTGTTGGCGGTATCAGCGTCTCCTCTTTTTTGTAAATAACACGACATGCAGGTATTTAATTATACAGGCATTTAATGTAACTGTGTGTTTTGAATAGGGGGAGGTGGTGCCACTAAGGATCCAAATTTGGTTCGAACAAGTTGTCCATCTCATCTTTTTGTATCTTGCCCATCTCTTGGTTTCTTCCAACATCGCGACTATTGCAGTTTGCTTAACGAAAAACCTTGCCCGGATGGTTACGTATGCTGTCCCAGCGAGCCAAATTTCTATGTCGTTAAACGCAAGAATGGTTGTTGCGTACAATTTTACAAAGTAACCACTACTCCTAAACCAAAAACCACCACCACCCAGAGAGTAACTGAACCACCAACTACCACCTCCACAGAAAGAGTAACTGAACGTCCAACCGAGAGGGTAACTGAACCACCAACTACCACCTCCACAGAAAGGGTAACTGAGCGTCCAACCGAGAGGGTAACTGAACCACCAACTACCACGCCTGAAGAAGAGACTACTGTTGAAATTGTTCCCGAAACTACTGAAAGGGTTACTGAAAAAGTTACTGAAGAGGTTACTACCGAAGAAGTAACGACTGAAGAAGTTACGACTGAAGAGATTACTACTACCGAAGAAGTAACGACTGAAGAGATTACTACTACCGAAGAAGTAACGACTGAAGAAGTTACTACCGAGGAAGTAACGACTGAAGAGATTACTACCGAGGAAGTAACGACCGAAGAACCGACCACTTTGGCTCCTTAAATGAAATTGAATATTGCATTGTAATAAAGTAAATAATGTAATAAAAACAAGTGAAATTAGAATGATGTTTGACTGATTTATCATGTTGCTGGTATTGAAAAAAGTTTTCTGTGATAATCGAGAAATTCTGAGAAATAGTGACATTCTCGGGAATTTAGCGAAGAAAAAAAAATTGCGTATTCTTACACAGAAAATTAATAGAAAATCAATTAAATTCGCGAAAAATTCAATTAATTGGGTAGTAATACTAATACTTGACAATATTTTCGTCTCACCAAGTCGAGAAAAATTTTCTGAAACATTTTACACATTTATCGATGTGCAACCATTCTTACTCAACATTTCGACTTACGATAACTAACTTACTTGCCCCAAATATTAAGACAAAGATAAAAAAAATTTCAGATAAGACTTCTACAAACTTTCACTGACCCTTACGTTCTCATTTTACAAATTCTGAAAACGATAACGACGCATCAATTTTTTTATAATCCTTAAGCTCCATATTTACCTCAAAAACATCTTTCCTCTCTCAGAAAATAAATTACACCGTCGTGTTTGTGTAACTACAACATTTACCATCATCAAACATTATACATTACAAATTACTACACTTAACTACGTGGCTTTAAAAGTTACAACTCAGCATCAACGTCAGCGGTTTTTCGCTGTATAAATTCTTCATCCTCAGAGCAAGACATCACAGCAGCAACTACCGAGCCCGACATCACCCGAATCAAGATGACACCCGTTATAATCTTTGCGACCATTTTATTAGCGGTTTCATCCACTCCGTGTTCGGGTAAAATATTAACGCCATACAAATTATGTCTTATATTTTGTACTTAATTTAGTTTTTTAATTATTTTTGTTTAGAACGTGGAGGATCAAAAGATTCACTTCGGAAAAGTTGTCCGGACCCCAACGAACTATTGTGTCCCGACATGCGAAACTTCGAAGTCTTCAAACACCCAGATTATTGTCTCTTGTCGGACCCACAAGCGTGTCCCGAAGGTACTGTCTGCTGTCCAAGCGGACCAAATTTCGGTTTCGATAAAAGTAAAGAAGGCTGTTGCGTTGAGATTTAAATCCCATCTACGACAAGCACCGCTACCGCCGACTGAAGATTTATGCACTACTCAACCTTAATCTTAATATGAACGAAGAATATATTTGAAATAAATTGTATTCTAACGTAAATAAAAAAAAAATAGTACCGCATAATTTCAAAACTTTTTCTTAGTATTGATTGACGTCAAACGTGAAAATTTTTAGTTCGTAAAAAAATGTCCGTGGTTTTAGAGCGAGATTTTGTTTGATCAAGCGTCGCCAAAATTGAAGAGTTTAAATAAATTTTTCGTTGTTATAAATACAAATATAATATTTTTGAAAAATCAATTTTTTTTTCTCGTGTTGCATGTTTTATGACATTTGAAAAGAGCGGAAGACATAAAAATACTATTTAAAAATATTCCTCATTGTTACTTCAGAATTGTATGAAAGTTCATTTTCCTCTTATTTTTCTGTAAAATTTTATGTTTAACGTGGCATTTTACCAACTTCATTAATTTTTAACTTTTTTTCCATGGTCTTGATATCAAGATAGACATCATTGTAAATAAGGAAATTGATAAATGATTAATTACAAGAAATGTCAAAATTTGTTTGAGCGTGAAATATTGATCTTGAAAATATTTAAAAAAAAATAAAAGATGATCCAAAGTTCAGTTCCTTCCTCATCCAAACTCAAATAAAACTAGAAAAAATTTTGCCAGAATTTTTACCACGCATCAAAAATCCAAACATGCATCTTCAAGTTTTGATCGCAGTGACTTTTGTCCTCATTTTATTCGATGGTTAGTATTTTCAAATATTTATTTGAGTATATTTGTAACGAATTTCATTTGGTATTAGATGCAAACGGCTCGAGTACTATTCATCAAAACTGTCCGAGCGCTCGATCCTTGAATTTATCGGTGTGCAACCATTCTTACTCAACATTTCGACTTACGATAACTACTTGCCCCAAATATTAAGACAAAAATAAAAAAATTTCAGATAAGACTTTTACTAACTGACGCTTACGTTCTCATTTTACAAATTCTGAAAACGATAACGACGCATCAATTTTTTATAATCCTTAAGCTCCGTATTTACCTCAAAAACATCTTTCCTCTCAGAAAATAAATTACACCGTCGTGTTTGTGTAACTATAACATTTACCATCAATCCCATCATCAAACATTATATATTATAAATTACTTTACTTAACTCCGTATCTTTAAAAGTTACAACTCAGCATCAACGTCAGCGGTTTTTCTCTATATAAATTCTTCATCCTCAGAGCAAGACTTCACAGAGGCAACTACCGAGCCCGACATCACCCGAAGCAAGATGACACCCGTTATAATCTTTGCGACCATTTTATTAGCGGTTTCAGCCACTCCGTGTTCGGGTAAAATATTAACGTCATACAAATTACGTCTAATATTTTGTACTTAATTTAGTTTTTTAATTATTTTTGTTTAGAACGTGGAGGATCAAAAGATCCAATTCGGAAAAATTGTCCGGATCCCAACGAACTATCGTGTCCCTTCATGCGAGGCTTCGACAACCCCGAAATCCTAGATCGTTGTATCTTGTCGGACCCACAACCGTGTCTCAAAGGTTTTGTCTGCTGTCCAAGCGGACAAAATTTCGGTTTCGATAAAAGTAAAGAAGGTTGTTGCGTTGAGCTTTAAATCCCAACTACGACAAGCATCAACTATCGCCGTCTGAAGATTTATGCACTACGGATATGTACCATGGCGAGTACTGTAACAACATTGTGCAGTTCTCAACCCTAATCTTAATATGAACGAAGGATGTATGTGAAATAAATTGTATTCTAACGTAAATTAAAAAAAATAGTACCGCATAATTTCAAAACTTTTTCTTGGTATTGATTGACGTCAGACATAAAAATTGTCGGATCGTAAAAATATGTCCGTGGTTTTAGAGCGAGAGATTTTGCTTTATCAAGCGTCGCCGAAATTGAAGAATTTAAATAAATTTTTCGTTGTTATAAATACAAATATAATATTTTTGAAAAATCATTTTTTTTTCTCGTGTTGCGTATTTTATGACATTTGAAAAGAGCGGAAGCATAAAAATAATATTTAAAAATATTCCTCATTGTTATTTCAGAATTGTATTAAAGTTCATTTTTCCTCTTATTTTTCTATTAAATTTTATGTTTAACGTGGCATTTTTTCAACTTTTTTTCCATGGTCTTGATATCAAGATAGACATCATTGTAAATAAGGAAATGGATAAATGATTAATTACAAGAAATGTCAAAATTTGTTTGGGCATGAAATATTGATCTTGAAAATATTTAACAAGAAATGAAAGATGATCCAAAGTTCAGTTCCTTCCTCATCCAAACTCAAATAAAACTAGAAAAAATTTTGCCAGAATTTTTACCACGCATCAAAAATCCAAACATGCATCTTCAAGTTTTGATCGCGGTGACTTTTGCCCTCATTTTACTCGATGGTTAGTATTTTCAAATATTTATTTGAGTATATTTGCGATGAATTTTATTTGGCATTAGATGCAAACGGCTCGCGTACTATTCATCAAAACTGTCCGAGCGCTCGATCCTTGAATTGTTCGTCTCATGAACACAACCATCATCGAAAATCATGCAAATTGGGAAAATCCAAATCGTGTCCAAAAAATTACGAATGTTGCCCCAGCAGTTCCAATCAGAAGAATAAGCAAGGTTGTTGCGTTAAATTGTCACAAACTCCTACCACAAGACCTCCCGTCACAAGATCTCCCGTCACAAGACCACCCGTCACAAGACCACCCGTCACAAGACCACCCGTCACAAGACCACCCATTACAAGACCACCCGTCACAAGATCACCCATTACAAGACCAGCAGTCACAAGACCACCCGTCACAAGATCTCCCGTTACAAGACCAGCCGTCACAAGACCACCCATTACAAGACCACCCGTTACAAGACCAGCAGTCACAAGACCGACTGTCACAAGACCACCAATCCCTACAAGTAAGAATACGATTAGAATAATACCCAGTACGAGTCCTGCTCCTAAAGTATCGACTTCGCATTTAACGACAGCTCGAACCAGTGCAAATTCTGGTGTAACGAAAGGAACAAGTGAATCTTCCTCAAGAATGACTTACCAGGCGTCTACTACAGCAAACAGAAAGGAGGAGAACATCACAACATCAAAACTTCCGAATTCAACTTCGACGGCTGCAGCAAAAAGTACGAGTTCGAACCTGGCAATAACTACAATGCCTACAATAACAGTTCGGACCAGTAACGGCACTGCTATACCGACTAAAATTTCAAATGAAACCGTGTTGACGACACTAAGCGTGAATGAGACATCATCCTCGACTTCGAGCGGGCCTAGAAATGCCTCTTTGTCGACAACCCAAACAAGACCCACAGTTATAACTACGAAAGCAGGTGAAAATTCAAGAGGGGAAGAAAGAGCAGAGACGACAACAACAACTGTACCTGAAGGAACTGGTGATGGTGATGAAGACGTGAGACCGGTACGTTTGTCGATCAACAGCCGCATAATAATGGAAGATGACGAATTGACTCTTACATTCGAATAAACTTCTGCTGGTATTGGTAATCTAATATATTACGTAACATAAAATAAATTAAAAATCGAACATTTCAAAATAATTGTTTTGTAATTTTGATTTTTTTCCTTACTCTAACTCAAATCTCGCTTTTGCAACACCACCGTACATCACTCAACCATAAATTTCTAATGCTCTAACTAGTGAAAATGAGTGAATTGAGAGTTTCTCAAAAATTTCCAGGTTGAGGATGTCGTTAAATGACGTCATCATAACATTTAAAATAATTTTTCAAACATCGCACCAAGTTTAAAAAATTTTTAAAAATTTTTGATTTCGAAATACTTACCCGGAATATATTTTTTTTTTAAACAAAATTTTCAGAACTCCCACTAAATTCCTTTTTCCTCGAGTTGTCCTTTAACGTCACTATAGTCAATAATCTATTTTATTTTTTACCTTCTCCCTTCTTTCATAATCTTAATATCATGATAACCAACATTGTAAATAATGAAATTGCTCAATGATTAACTTCAAGATTATCAAAATTATTTATCTTGAAGATAATTACACAATTAAAATTCACAGAAATTTCTGTATAACATGTCAAAATTCATTGATCGAAGATGAGTGACTCATTTTATTTTACAGTACGTTTAACATTTTCATCAAATCTGTCACAGCGAGAATACAATTCTACCGCGAATAAATTTGCCAAACTAGACGTGAAAAATGACTTTTTATTACTTTTCGCAACATTTACGGGTTACTTTATTCGACACATCTCATATAAATTATTGAGCAAAAATTCCATCTCGCTTTCAACATAACGCACGATCGACTGGAAAACGTCAAAACTATTCCTCCACACCTATAATGTCAAGGATGATTGCACCGAGTCATTTACGTAATGCCACACGCGACGTCGTTCATTGTGGTTTTTCCATTACTGACGTATAGTTGATCTATTTTACACGAATCCGATTTACTCAATGGTCATTATCGAGACAATAAACGCGGATGTCTCTTTCAAAAAAAAATAATTTTGTCACATGATTCAGCATTGATCGAATGGAAATATTGTAATTACGACAAAAAATTCCAATATCGTGATTCACAACTCGATAATAGATTTTTCCTTCATCACACTGAATAAAACAGCAAAAATTATTCTACTTCCCTCCATTTCAATTGCAAATCTCGACCAACATGCATCTACTTCAATTTTTAGTCGCAGCGGCCACTTTTTGCCTGATCGAAGGTCAGTAACAATTTTAAATTTTATTTCTATAGTATCTAAATTTGAAATTTATTAACGTTTATTGAATAATTAAGGTTTAACTGAACCGGTCGGATGTCCTCGAACTGAATACGTTTCGTGCCCGCGATTTAATCGACGCCCGAGTCAACCTGACCACTGTCATCCAAACACCACAAATTCTTGTCAAAGAGGCTATGTATGTTGCCCAACTAGATCTGATGGAAATGGTTGTTGCTTTAGAATACCTCAACCAGCAAATGCAACATCTACAACCACCCGCCGACCAACCAGATGGTCGAATCCAACCGCGAATGCTCGCGGTTGTCCTCATCACAGTAACGTCAGTTGTCCATCTTGGTTTATATACCCACACGCGAATCATTGTACGGTAAACGCAACCAACTCGTGTTCTCAAGGACGCGAGTGTTGTCCTAGCGCGGAAAATTCGATGACTGGATGTTGCGTTCAAGTAAATGGATCGACAGTAAACCCCACGAGATCAACTCCTCGTGGCAGAATAACGCCTAGAACAACAAGACCAACGTCGACAACAACTGAACGAGATATCGATGAGGATGGAGACGAAACCGATGGACCGTTCGACGAAGACGAAACCGATGGACCAATCGACGAAGACGAAACCGATGGACCGTTCGACGAAGACGAAACCGATAACCCGATCGACGAAGACGAAACCGATGGACCGATCGACGAAGACGAAACCGATGGACCGTTCGACGAAGACGAAACCGATGGACCAACCGACGAAGATGAAACCGATGGACCGTTCGACGAAGACGAAACCGATGGACCAACCGACGAAGACGAAACAGATGGACCAATCGACGAAGACGAAACCAATGAACCAACCGACGAAGACGAAACCAATGAACCAACCGAAGAACCAACCGACGACGACGAAACCGAAGAACCAACCGACGAAGACGAAACTACTGAACCCGAAGAAGAAACTACTGAACCCGACGAAGAAACTACTGAACCCGACGAAGACACTACTGAACCAACAGAGTAAATTTTAGTTAAACAAAGTTGCTCCATGTCTTGTAGTTTTTAATTGACGATCATTAAAAATACGAAAATGCATAAATATACGTTTCTAAGTTATTGTTGCATTACTGTCGTTTTACACAAATTCAGAATAAAAACTAAATTAAAAGAAAACTAATATTTTAATTCAATGGAGTAAAGACCGATGTTAGCATTCAGACGGAATAAATTAAAAATGGAAAAATAAAACAGACCAAAAAGGAAATTTTTTTTAACAGAAATATTGAGAAATTTGATGGATTGACGATTCGTTTGTCGAGAGTGAAAAATTTCATTGCGGTAATTTCCGTTCGTTATTTTCCTTCAACAAGACCTTGAACCTGACCTACATATATTCTAATTACGTAGTTTTTCAAAATTAAACAAAATTTCCACGCGCAATTTCAACGCAATCACGCAACCAAGTTTCCTTTCGTGATGACAGCTGAAGATCAAATAAGAAATTTGCAGAGCTAATCTTTGCACACTACACCAATAAACTCACTCAGATCTGCAATTTAAAATATCAATCAAGAGAATATTGCAAAAATTTCAAATTCTTTCTAAACACCCACGCGTCGAGACCTGAATTTATCATGGCTCATCGAATACACGTCATAAGTTTTCAGCACAATAATTAAGGAAAACAGAATTCACAATAACTGTACGTTGTTACGTAATTTTAAGATAAAATGACGGAATTGTTATTCTTCCACGAAAATACTCAATTTTTCTAGTTTGAAAATTCCGAAATATTTCCTGCCTGACTCCAGTTTACTCAACATTCACGACGGACACGGATCTTCATGAAAAATATTTGTTAAGTGATTCATCAAGACCTAATTGTACCAACTAAGTCCAATGATGTGATTCAAATATTTGACAATATTTTTTTTCCTTTTATTACACACTCAATAAAAGCTTAAAAAATTGACATTTTTCGCCACTTTCCATCTAACCCTCAACTAAAATGTACCTACTTCAATTTGTAGTCGCGGCTTTAACTATTTACTTAATCGAAGGTCAGTGTTTTAATTCATCATAATTTTATTTTCTACACCTAGTACCAAATTTTTATCATTTATTTAGATTTAAGATCAACTCAAGCAGCAACTATACGAACTACGACCATCCACCATCCTCAAAGAATTTCTAATCGTCAAGGAATTACGCATAAACCAAGCACTGTAGCAATTCCACGCAGCTGTCCTTCTCCTCGAAACGTCAGTTGTCAAACTACTGGTAGTCGCTGCAGATTGAACCAAACTAATTCATGTTCTGGACAACGCGAGTGTTGCCCTAGTTCGGCTAATTCGAACAACGGCTGCTGCGTTCAAGGCAACCGAGCAGCGGCGACGCTTCAATCATCACGAACAACTAGAACGACAAAGGCAGGATCAAGAACGACGACAAAAACAACACCACATCCAAGAACATCAACATCAACGACGCGTGGAACAAGTCGGTTTACCACCAGTAGAACTACAAGACCAACGACATCAACAAGGTCAACGACAACAGAAGAAACTGAAGAGCCCGTGTTTATAGAACCTGTTATTATTGAAAGTGAAGAAGAACCCGTGATTGATGACTTCGAAGAAGATCCAGAATTTGAAGGCGAACCAGAAGTAGGTGAAGCATTCGATGGTGAGGATCCTGTAGAGAATGAGTTTGCGGACGAGATAATTGATGATGTAGGTGAAGAATCACCAAATGATGAAAGTATCGAAGAAAAAATTGATGACGTTGGTGAAGAACCTGAGGAAGAAGTGATAGAAGACGGAAATAATGGAGATCCAGGGTTTGAGGAAGGTGACGACGGTGAAGAGATTGATGAACCTGACGCAGAGTCTGAGAATGATGAACGCGATGAAGAACCAGGGTTCGAGGAGGGTGAAGACGGTGAAGAGATTGAAGAACCTGGCGCAGAGTCTGAGAATGATGAAAGCGATGAAGAACCAGCGTTCGAGGAGGCAGAAGGACAAGAAGTCGATGAAGGTGAAGCAGAGCCAGAGGGTGATGGAGGTGATGAAGAACCAGCGTTCGAGGAGGCAGATGAAGGACAAGAAGTCGACGAAGGTGACGCAGAACCAGAGAATGATGGAGGTGATGAAGAATCAGCATCCGAAGAGGAAGGAGGACAAGAAATCGACGAAAGTGGTGCACAGCCCGAGGGTGATGGTGAAGAAGATATTTGAGACTGATCAACTAGTTGACGTAATTCGTCGTAACAATTTTGACAACTGGCTAGCAAGTATTAGTAGAATCTTTTTTTTAAGTTAAACTGATATGTAGATAGACTCGAGATAATAATGGATAAAATAAAAACCGTAAATAAAATAAAAATGGTCAGCAAATAGGAAAAACTGATGAATTAAGCAGACAGACAGAACGAGTCGTGCCACGCACTAAAAATTGTGCGTTGACTCATATAAAAAAAATGAATTGAGTTTATTTTCCGTTAGAATTATCCTGTTACAAACCTGCAACCTTAACCTACACAAAGTAAAAACGGTTTAAAATTTCCACTAAAGAACATCCACGAGTCGAAAAAAAAGATTTACTTACAAGAGTAAAAGAGATTCAAAATCAGTACTGAGTTTACCATCTTTCTCAAGATTAAATTTTTAAATTCAATCTACTTGCAACCAGCTTTCCCTTCAGAA
Organism: Stigmatogaster subterranea; assembly: GCA_034696085.1. Taxonomy (NCBI): domain Eukaryota; kingdom Metazoa; phylum Arthropoda; class Chilopoda; order Geophilomorpha; family Himantariidae; genus Stigmatogaster; species Stigmatogaster subterranea. The sequence continues at coordinate 3,082 of JAQIWS010000961.1, read as the reverse complement.
CACGGCACAAATGTTCCAAACTAAAATTTACAAATTTTTTGGAGTGAAAATTAACATTTTCAGACCATTATTTGAAAATATTCTAATGTGGTTTTTCAATGAAAATGACTGACCTTTTCGTGCTTAAATTTTTATTTTACCAAACCTGAAGGCTGAAAATTCGGTTAATTGGAGTTCGGATAATTAGAGTTCGACTGTAGTTTATTACGACTAAGTGAAAATTGTCTCCTTGAGTTAACAAAATCAAGAAATATTACATTCACAACCCAATGCGCAGAGAAAAATTTCGCAAAATTTCGAGAAAAAAAAAACAAAAACTAGTGAAGAAAGTCTGACTAAATTTGAACTGCGTAAATTCACAGTTATTGTTTTAAACTTTAAAAATAATTTCTACTATAATGTCACAGATATACATTAATTCATGATCAACATGAATCAAGCTTGCACAATGATTATAATAGTGTGATATAAGAATCGGTATTTTCATGCTGGTAAAATATTCTACTGCGCAATGAGAATTACTGGCTGAAATAACCCACTCTTTCGTTGCATAACATGCAGTAACAAATCAACTTACACCTGCAAATAAATTATGACAGAAAAATTTTTTTCAATACAACCACTAATTTCTGGGAATTCTTTATTGTCAAAAGCGGTAACATTACTTGCAGATGAAAAGAATAATTCCAGCTGGGCATCTTGCTCATTAAAAATATTCAATACAGTATTCAGTCTTATATAATATTTTTCAGTCACAAATTCGAATAAATAGGCCAGAAATTCACGTAATCGATACACATCATCCGAAATTACCATCAAGATGTATCTTTTCCACGTTGCTCTCGCCGTTTGGTGCGTATCCAAGATATTTGGTGCGATCCAAGGTTCGTATTAAATATTATATTAACTCCCGTAACTGTTGTTAATAAAAAATATTATATTTGTCGAATATTTTGCTGCTTAATTATCAGCTTATCCTAACGATCATCACTCGCATTCCAGGGTAGAAAGACAAGAAGAACCACCCAGCGATCAAGCCGACCATGAAAAATTACTGCATTAATGAGCATTAACAATAAATTTTATCTTTCTTTGTTCGACAACATCAAGCAAATACATTGCGGACACAGTAGATTAATTTACATCAATAAAAATTAATCACAATGAAGTAAATATTTATTTTTCTTTGAACTTGACTTGCAAATTCAAACTGCTGTTTTGAACATTTCAAGAAAGTCATCACTGACCGACACAAAATAATTCGATTGTGTTATAAAAACATTGCAGTAGAATCTAAGAAACTAACAACAGAAAATTATTTTTCTCGTTGGTTAAATACAAAATTTTATTTTTTTACAAAAATAGTGGATTGGGAAAAACATTGAATTCTCTATAAACACCCACTCAACTTCATTGTAAAACTCGGCAGAAACACAAGTACACAGATAACAAAAAAAGTGTTTGCTGCTCGTGCTCATTCGTCAGAGCGTATGACGAAGCACGCAACGAAAAAATTTCTCCCACAGATATCGCAAATAGGAAAAACTGATGGATTAAGCGGACAGACTGAACGCGTCGCGCTACGCACTAAAAATTGTGCGTTGACTCACATACACGAGTAAAAAAAAAATGAATCGAGCTTACTTTCCGCTAAAATTATCCTGTTCCAAACCTGAAACCTTGACCTGAATAAATTAATAACGGTTAAAAATTTCCACTAAAGAACATCCACGAGTCGAATGAAAGATTTAGTTACATGAGTAAATGAGATTCAGAGTCAGTACTCAGTTTACTCTCTTTCTCAAAATCAATTTTTTAAATTCAATCTACTTGCAAGTAGAACACGGCACAAAATGATCCAAACTAAAATTTACAATATCCTGATTAAGACGAATATTAGTTTTATTTAGTACGACTAAATAAAAATTGTCTTCTTGAATTGAGTAATAAAAGGTAAACAAAATCAGGAAGCATGATACCACAATTATTTTACCGTATATTGAGAAAGCAACGCGCAGAGAAAAATTTCGAAAAATTTTCGAGTAAAACAAAAAAGTCGTCATTTTAGTTTTAACAACTAAAACTAATGTTTTTCACTTATATACACTACAACTAAATATAAAAAACGGGCCACACTCCTAATAAAAGCAAAAGTGAAAAAATTCTACCATAATCTCACAACTAGAAATTAATATTCATGTTGAACAAATGGTTACCAGTTACGACATAATATTGTATCAAGCTTGTACAATGATCGTGATAGTGTAATACAAGAATTGGTATTTTCTTGTTGATAAATTACTATAAGGGAAGAAAAACTTTTTTTTGTGTAAAATAATGACTGAAATAACCTTGGGTTGTTTGAAAACTACTCAGTCTTTCGTTGTATAACATGGCAGCAACAAATCAACATGACTTATTGCACGACCCGCAAATAAATTATGATAGGAAAAAATTTTCAATGTAGTCGTAAAAATATGGGACTTTTTTGTTATCAACGAAGCGATATTGTTACGTGTAGACTGTAGATGAAAATAAAAAATTTGCAGCTGGGCATCTTGCTCATTAAATTATTGAATACAATATTCAGTAATTTCGTAAATATTTTTCAGTTTCAAAATCGAATAAATAGACCAGATATTCACGTAGACGATCCACATCATCCGAAATTACCATCAAGATGTATCTCTTCCACGTTGCTCTCGCTGCTTGCTTGCTTGGTGCGATCCAAGGTTCGTACCAATACTGTACTTTATTAATTCCCGTAATCTTTTTATTTTTATTTTTATTTCCCAAATATATTTTATTAATAATAACAAAAATCATATTTGTCGAATATTTTGCTGTCAGGTTATCCTAACGATCACCACTCGCATTCCGGCGTAGAAAGACAAGGACCTGGCGTAGAAAGACAAGGACCTGGCGTAGAAAGACAAGGACCGGGCGTAGAAAGACAAGGACCGGGCGTAGAAAGACAAGGACCGGGCGTAGAAAGACAAGGACCTGGCGTAGAAAGACAAGGACCTGGCGTAGAAAGACAAGGACCTGGCGTAGAAAGACAAGGACCTGGCGTAGAAAGACA
>JAQIWS010000960.1:0-14278 GCA_034696085.1 Stigmatogaster subterranea | reverse complement strand
GTTTTATTGATGATGTTGTTTTGTAATCTCACAATCGTTGCTGCGCGAGTCGTGGTTTCCACGGTAATGGAAAACAAACGGGTAGCATACACGCAATAACATCATCCATATTAGAACATACTACAAAATTAAAAATTACAGTGATTTAATTTCTCGGTAAGGAAAAAATCGGGTGACCAGAAGTATCGGTATGCAGAAAATTTTGCAAACTAAAATGGATTTTTATTTATTTGTTAGAAATGGCGAACACGGCAGAATGTACCACCTTGGAAGATGAATTGGGCCCAATGGACGAAGAGGAAATCGAAATAGAGGATGAAATTGAAATCGGAGGAGGAGGTGAAGGTGAAGTTTGCGCCGCTGGAGAAATCGACAGTGAAGTCGAGTACCTGGATGAAGCCGATGATACCGTTTGTCAAGATTTACCGTCGAAAGGTGACTCGACTATTGACAAATTGTGTATAGAAGATGAGAAAGAAGAGGAAGAAATTGAAGATTTAGAAGAACAACAGAAAAGTATTCTACGATTATCGGAATTAAAAGTCGAGGAATGCGAAATTTACAAATCGTTAGAAAAACGAATTAGCTCCTCCATTACCGCAAGGTTAGTCAATTCAATAAATATATTTTTAAACTGTTAGATTACCATTTAACGTCTTTTTATAGACGGTCGTCGAGTCGAAGTCCAAGTCGTAGATTTTCGCAAGCAGAAAGCGGCAGAGTGTCGGTGTCTGGCAGATCATCAGTCGGCGGTCGAACTTCGGTTCCCGGCGAAAACAGATTAACAGCGTTGACTACGAATGTAGTCAACGCTTGTACCATCGGTGCATCTATAGGTAGCTCAATGGCATCCACGATGTTAGCGGCAACTGGCGCTCATGCGGGAGCATCCACGACCAAAGGCGGGAATAAGAAATCAACCACCAGCAGAGCTGGTTCTAAAGGTAGTCGTTCAACTTTTGTTAATTATTTCATTGGGTAACGAGGATAATTTTTTTAGGAACAGGTGCGAGTGAAGGTAGAAGTAAAGGATCAACGGGGAGTCAAGGTGAAGAGCCTTGGGATGGATATCCCTTACGTCAGTTGATTCCAATTTTGTACACCGGTGGTTTTTGGTTTTCTTACTGCTTGAATGCGTTTCGTGCGTTTATTCCAACGCCGTGACCTGTTTCTCGTTTTTCAAGTCTCGTTATTTTATTTTTTTAAATTGTAATTGTGTTATTTTAAATTCAGTGCATTTTTATTTCTTATTTCGCCCGTTTGCCCAATGTTGACGATTATCCTCTTTTTGCCGTGGTCTCGATTTCATCTGTGAATGAGTTCTGAATTCAGAAAAAATATATTTCTGTTATAAATTAATTTGGTTTAATTTAAAAATTATTTTATAAATTTGGATTTGTTTAGCTATGAATACGATGAGGAAAAACTAAGTTGTCTTTTGCGACGAATATCGCAACAAGAGCAATTAAAGAAAAAAATTGAAATTTTTGTTTCGTTCTTACTAAAAATTTATTCAAAATGTAACGCAAATTTTTTGTTCAACGGAAACAACTGCGCGGATATCTTAGCTGAGAAATATTAAAAATCCTCAGTTTTTAAGAATAAACTGGTAGTTGGTTCCAAGTGCACGGATTGCTACATTTATCTGATGAAGAACATAATTGAACTAAATTTAAGAAATTTTTCTTGTAAATTAGGAACAATGTTTATTTCAAATAAAAAATTTTCTCGATTTTTGAGTAATATTTGTAATTGAAAATTACTATATTTATATATGGCGCGTCTAAGAAATGTAAAAATTGGATGTTTCATGACGTCACTTACGATTTACATTTATCACTTAGTTGCCATAGTAACTACCGTGGTTACCGCAGTAATTCAATGTCAACTTACGTGTTCTAAGGATTTGGGTTTTAAAGTTAAAGAAAAAAGCAGCGCGAAGTATGCATGGGGAAAAGACACATGCATAGAAAAATTCGGCAAAATTTTGGATTATTTTCACCTCAAGAGTAAGAAATTACAAAGCAATAATTATATACTAAAATGAAAAAAATGAATGTTGAGCGTTATTAATATTTTCTTATTTATTTACTTTTATTTAGACAAAGTCTAAATTAAAAGAAAGAATGTCCAACGGACAGTTCTTGCTTTCGATTTAGCTACCATTTCAGAAATGACGGACCCAATTCAAGATCCCGATGTATCTGAAGATGATGTTGGTGAATTTGAAACCGAAGTCGAAGATGAAATCGAAGAAAGGGGAGGAAAATGCACGAGCGAACGCGGTAACGTACCCGTGAAAAGGAGTAAAAGCGAAAGTTCTAGCCAAAAATCAACCGGGAGCGACCAAAAAGCTAGCAAGAGAGCGAGCGAAATTGTGGCTGATTCGGGAGAAGATGAAAATTATTACTGCGATGAATATGTTGATTTTGACGAGGAAGATGTGGCGCCGGGAGATCACATCTGGGATGAAGATGCTGAAGATTTGGAAACGCAACGCAGAAGCATCCAGCGATTATCGGTGAGATAAAACATTACACTAAAAGAAAAATTAACGTGTGTAACTAATTTACATAATTTATTATTCAAAAAGAAACTTAAATCAGAAGAATTCGAAATATACAGATCTTTAGAACGACATCTTAGTTCTACAATTTCCCAGAGGTAAGTTATACATAGTGTGATAAGTTTAAATCAACACATCCAACACTTTTTTATTACAAAACTGAAGACAATTAAGGAGTAAAAGTCCCGGACACTCCATAACTCGACGTCCATCTTCACAAGACTGCAAAATAGACACTTGCTGCGTTTACGTAGAGACAACACCAGCAACATGCGAATGTAAGGTACCGGTAACTAATAAATCATCCATCGGAACAAATACATCTGGAGTGTCTATTGGAACGAACACACCAAGACTGCTCCTCTCAAAATCTCCCAAATCTCCCAATTCGTTCCGTGAACGATCCGTCAAATCAACCATCAGGTTATGCGTCGCCAATGCAAGAACTGCGCTGCCTCCTAGAGGTTGGAAATAATTTGATTTTACAAGGTTAAAATTGACGTAAAAATTTTTGTTTATATTTACTCAGTGCGAATAATGGAGAGACTTGCGGGCGATGGTGGAGGTAAAACATCTTCTGCACGGATTCAAGATGACGGGCAATGGGCAGGGTATCCATTACGACAGTTGTTTCCAATTTTGTCACAGGGTGTTCAATGGTTGAGACAAACTTTGAACGCCTTTCGCGTATTTATTCCCACTCCTTAAGGAGGTAAACGTTAAAAAAAATGAGTCTGACTTCGGTTCAATGTCCTTCGCGCTTATTTATAAAATATTTCGCTAAAAAAATAGTATTTTTTGGATAATGTGTAATCGATTTCGCGTTGTTTTTTTAAATTCTTCAAATTTGTATTTGTAGGTCTAGGAAAAAAAAAGTTTTTTGAATTTTCTGTAAGTGAATTGTGAACACAAAAATAAATATTTCTTTTAAAGTATTAATTTGTAAATATTTTCTATCAATTTTATTTAGTTACATAATTTCATTCACAATCTTTTTTTTTTAATTTGCTGGTAACCAAATAACTGTCATTAAAAATACAATTTGTATTTACTAGGTTACTGTACTAAAGCCATGTTACCAGAATCCGACCCAAAATACATAATCCATATGAAATACGGCACCAAAATCAACAGAAGCACTAAACACACGCCGTGAGCGATCCCCATTGATAATTTTTAGTTATACCGATTTGTCACTTAACTCGCACTAAAAAAGAACAATATTTTGTTATTATTTTACAAATTCATTTTAGTTTATTTTATTCTTGACTTACCAAAATTTTTTGCTATTGCCGGGCAACTTTAAGAGTTGTACGATTTCTCTCGGATGAATAACTCTAGTGTGTTTGTGAGAAAATTTATACCCACTCGGAATCAAATAGGACATAGGTCGTTTTAAATCCAAATTATTTTTGTTTGCCAAACCTGACACAAAATTTAAAAATTATTAATTTTCTTATTTTTTCTTGTTTTATTACCAAAGTCACCTTGAAAAGATTCGAGAAATGGCGGTAACGATGGCGAGGAAACTGTAATTAAAAAGTTAAAGTCACTTCAATAAATAAACATTTGTGCCAAAAAAAAATACCTAGAGATTCGGGAATTTTAACTTCGTGTGTCGAAGTTCGAGTATCGGGATAATACCGGTCCCAAAATAATTTCTTTCGACTGCAAAAATCAAAATCAAAATTTTACTTTTAAATTTCAAATCTAGAAATATTATTGTAAAATTACCTGCTCTCACAAAACCGGCAATGACAGCCGACGTCGCTCGTCATTAATTTAGAAAAAGTAAAAATAAAAATAAAAACAAACTAAAAATTAAACGAACAGACTTAAAATTTTCCTACGTTCGTAAACAAACGCCATGACAGTTTATTAAGAATACTAAAATCGCTCGTTGTGTAAATAAGAAAACGTGGCAACAATTAATTACTACGATACATCAAAATATTATCTTCAATGTTATTTATACACGCAAGTGACGTGTGATTCATCGTTTCAGATTGAACATAAAGTTTTTTTAAAGAAAATTTCTGCAATTTATCGTGCCCTTGAAGATTGTTTATGAATTCGCAATTAATATCCCCATTAATAATTAAAATAGCATCTGGTTCACACATGTTGCTAAATTCGCAGTTTTATAGCACAGATACATTTTAAAAGCAGGTTACGCGTGGAATTTTATTGAAAACGCTTTGGATTTATTGACGTTTCATTTAAATGCCATAAATTTGATAGCAGGAAATATAAATCAATTCACACAACTTTCACCTCTACCGTAAGTATTCAAAGAACACTATAATTATTGTAAACGGAAAAATTACCGTTTTGGTTACCCCAAGACTAAGGAAATGATTCTTGCATGCGACACGTGTCGTATTTTGACGACTGCAATTTTCTACATAATATAACACGTCAATTATTTAATTCATTCTTTTGGCAAAAAATTTTTTCCTTAACGTGCACTGAATATACAATGATATTGCTCAGTATTTCCATATTAATGCAAACACCTAACTAACAATATTTACACATGCATTACAGTTAAAATTATCAGATCGATAAACAAAGTTACAGAATTTATCATTTAATTCTGAAATTCTGCAATGAATGAAAAAAATATTGTCTAGCACTAGCAGTCAATTAAACGTGAAGAGGAAACAAAAGATATCGTGTATTGCAATCAGTTCCACCACTTGACAAGTAAAAGTTTATGAAAAGCTAACGAGTTCTATTTCTTCTGTAATTAAATATTACAACTTGTCAGAATATTTAATCGGTTGCAATACGCTATACTGACTGTGTGTGAGGAAAGATGAGTTTGAAGTCTGTCACCACGATCGTCTTCGTTGCAAGTTTCGTAACTGGATGTTTGATGCACGAGAGAAGAAGAGGTGAAGATGGTGATGACGGTGATGGAAAGAAACCTAGAGAAAACAAAAAACCGAATTTAATTTACATTTTGCTGGATGATGTTGGTAAGTGAGAAAAAAGATGTAAATTTAAAATATATGGATTTTAAAGGTAAGTTTCAATGTAGGATATAATGATGTGGGTTGGAATAATCCAAAGATACACACTCCGTATATGAATAAGATGGCGAAACAAGGCGTGATCATGGATCATTTCTACGCAATGCTCGTGTGTACACCGTAAGGAGAAAAAAGATTTATGTTATTGATTTTTGGGTCTAATATTTGTATAAAACGTTTCGGTTTAGGTCGAGAACGACTCTTTTAACAGGTTTATACGCTCAGCAATCAGGTTTGCAGAGAGGGGTGATAGAAGATGAGGAACCAACGGGAGTACCGACAAAATTTAAATTTTTGTCTACTACGTTAAAAGAAGGCGCGGGTTACTCTACGCATGCGATAGGAAAGTAAGATTGCGTGAAAATAAAATTTTTCAAGAAAAAAAAATGTGTTTCTTGTTACGCAGATGGCACTTGGGATTCTGTAGCTGGGAGTACACTCCAATGTTCCGAGGTTTTGATTCCTTCTTCGGTTTTTACACCGGAGCTGAAGAAAATTATTTCCATTGCCGCAGTTATCGCGATATATATAGTCCCATCAGCAATTGCACAGGATTCGATTTCAGACTGAACAACACAGACGTCCACAAGGAATACATAGGGAACTATTCCGGGGTGAGTTTATAGCGATATCGAAAAAAAATATTTTTAACATTGATAATTTTGTTGTGTAGTTTCTTTTCGCTCAATACGCGGAAGATATTATTAAAACTCATCCTTCTGACAAGCCGCTTTTCATGTACATTTCGCTGTCAGATGCTCACTTTCCCGTTCAACCTCCGGAGCGTTTCCGAAAAGGATGTGACAAAGAAGTGAATGAAGCTCGGAAAAATTTTTGCGGTAAATTGTAATTATTCTGGATAACTGAATAATTAATAGCAAATTTGTAGCGGCAATGGCTGCATCCGACGAGGCAGTGAAAAATATTACAAAAGCATTGAAACGCAGCGGGTTGTATGAAAATTCAATTATCGTAGTCACATCTGACGTAAGTTTTAAAAATAGATTTTTCTAAAAGTAAAATTTGTGAGTTAATGTCTAACTGTAGAACGGTGGTAATACCAATTTTGGAGGAAATAATTATCCATTGCGGGGTAATAAGGGCAGTTTGTGGGAAGGAGCAAATCGCGTGCCTGGGTTTATCCATAGTCCGCTATTGAAAAAAAATGGTTATGTGCATCATGGGTATGGTATAAGTGTAGAGCAATATTCATTAATTTCATCTCAAAAATAAAATTTTTATCGTTATAGAATATTCCACATTGTGGATTGGTACCCAACTTTTATGTATTTAGCGGGAATTAAGCCAGGTGAAAGTTGTGTTAATAGTAGATTAAAACTTTACTTACAATTTTTAATGTTTGTAGACAAATGTCTCCATCTTCAAGGAAAAAACCAGTGGCCGTCATTAAGCGAAAGGAAAATATCAGCGAGAACCGAATTTCCTTATAATGTGGACGTTATAAATCAAGTAGTCATCGCAGCTGTTAGGTGAGAAAAAATATTTTTTGTTATTAAAGGAAACATATTAAATTCAAATTTAAATTGTATTAATAAAGGAAAGGAGACTACAAATTAATAGCGACGTCAGGCGGAAACTCAGAAGTCGTAACTGAAGAGGAGACCATAGACGCAACTTTTAATTCTACGTATATAGAGGCTTATATAGCGCATCCACAGACGTTTAACCTCAGCGATACATCTCCTAAACTATTTAATTTAGCCAGTAAATAATTTAAAAATAAAACTTGTGCATCACATTACATCTGGATTTCGTTTCAGATGATCCCACTGAATCGCACAATTTAGCTGAATCAGAGCCATTGAAACTTAGAGAACTTCAACTTACCCTTGAATATTATATTAGTATCGCCAGTCCAGCTATTAAAACTGGTATAGATCCTGCCGGTAATCCTAAGCTGTACGATAACGTATACACTCCAGGTTGGTGTAAAGCAATTCGGGATGTACCTGATTTTACAACACGGACAACTGTTCCCTGATTTAACAGCTGTTCCCTTTTACTTTTCACTGAATAAAACTTAATTTCATCAGAATACTTGAAACAATTATTACGCGTGTACAATAAAATAATTTTGAAAATGACATGTCTAAAATTTTTAAACATTTAATTTGTTTATAAATTTTTAACATTGGAATGGTAGTTGAACGAATACATCTCGAATTTCATCGTCCGATTCTCGGTAAAATTTTTCTGAAACGTCCGAGTTGCTTTCACTTTTTTCACACACTCGTAAGTCCTGAGGAATAAACAAAAGACTGTGGTCCTCTTTATCCTCAACTTGGAAATAATCACTGCGTTTTTTCTTCCAAACGCAATCATCGCACAGTTTTTGTTTTCGGAATGCCATGCAATGCACGTGACGTAATTTCTCGTGTACGATTCTCACGAAACCCATTTTGGATAGAGCACTTTTCCAGCTTTTTATCATGTTCATGTTCTTATTCTGATGTTTCGAATCTGGCGTCACAATTAACAATAGTCCTTCCGGGCAAAGCAATTTCAATGCTTTTTCGCAACTCTGCCACCGCTGCCTAGAAAAACAAAACGTAGATTAAAATAAAATAATAAAATTTTTGAATATTTCATTAAAAATGTAACGTACTTTGCAGCAGGTAGATAATCCAAAAATAAAGAAAACACAACAACTTGAAAAAAATTTGCAGGTAACCGAGAAATGGATTGAGGTAAAGATGACAAATCCTGTAATCTGAATTCTTTACCTTCTTCCACGTTTAATTTAAGAAAATCGCATTGATGAACGCACTAAATAGCAATATAAATATCTTAATAAAAATTTGACAACTAAGTAAAGAAATTTCTTACGGAAACAGCAGGTTGCAAATCAATAGATAAAGGTAAAATTGTGGTTTTGTACTTCGAGAATGGCGCGTAACAACTGCCTACGTCTAATAAGCGAATAGGCAAACGTACAGACCTTCAATAAGAAAAATAAATATATTAAAATAAACTCTACAAAAATTCATAATATTAAAACCTACGTTGCAAGTTGATGACACTGAGTACAAAGTTTTCTTTCTTTATTTAGAATAAATTCCATTTCTCCCTGGTGGTAATAATTCCTAAAATTTTACCATCACGAATTTTTAAAAAAATTAAATGAATAATACGATGATTATTTACTGTACATTGCAATGGCGTAACACCAATCAATCCGAGTAAAATCATTATTCGTTTCCCATGTATTTGTTGCCAACCGATGCATCGCTCTAGCGTAAATAACAAGTTGATCTTCATCGCAACAACATTCATCCCACACTTTATCAGCGTCTTCACCGTCTGTATACAAAGCAAATAAAAATTAAAGTTCTACATGAGATAGCAAAGTACGTTTCTAAAAATCTAAACCTCTGCACTGAATTTTTTCTCTCAATGTTTTGTGCCAGTTGCGAATCGTGGCTGCCAATTGCAGATGTTCATCGTGATCAACAGTGTTTTGCTTGTTTTGGTCGTCCATGATGGAAAGTTTAAAATAATTTCACCACCAGGGTCGCTGCTGCATGAGAATTTTAAGTTCACCGCCATTTGTTTGGTTTTTTGGCATGAGTTCTGCAGATATGTGAATTTTGAGTTTAAATTAGCAGAAATTATTTTCGGTGGTCGTTGGCTAGTGCAAATTATTCTATTATAAATACCTGTAATTTTAAAACAAAATTTTATAATACTGGAGGTGTAACTGCAAATTATAGAACAACGAAAGCACGTCGAGTGACGTCAGAATCCGCCATTTTTGGAATCATGGTGAGTTGACATTTCTCATGCGCCTGTTTTTATCCTAATTTTGTATAATATACTCGTAATTTAAGCTAGAAAATAATTTATTAACACGATATTACTTTGTTTTAAGTTTCGCAATCAATACGATAACGATGTGACCGTGTGGAGTCCTCAGGTAAATTTATGAAAAATCATAATATACCCACCGGTTTAATTTTGCTTAGTTGTGATCTTATAAATACTTAAAAAAAATTTTTACGCTTTCAGGGACGACTTCACCAAGTGGAGTATGCTATGGAGGCAGTTAAACAAGGATCCGCAACCGTAGGAGTTAAAAATAATACCCACGCTGTTTTGGTTGCGTTGAAGGTAAAATATTATTGTACCGATTACAGTTTAAATATTAAATATTGATATATTTAATATCTTAGCGAGCTTCGTCAGAATTGTCCGCTCATCAGAAGAAAATAATTCCGATCGACGATCACGTGGGAATATCTATCGCTGGTTTAACCGCCGATGCTCGAATGCTCAGTCGATTTATGAGAACTGAATGTCTTAATAACCGATATTCGCACACCGCCTCATTGCCGATTAATCGTTTAGTTGCTCTTTTAGGAAATAGTAAGTACAATGCTTTAATACATACCGAAATTAAACCAAATTTATTACTTAATATTTAAAATTACGTTTAGAAATGCAAGCGTGTACGCAACGATACGATCGTCGACCTTACGGAGTTGGGCTTCTCGTAGCGGGATATGACGTTAGTTTTGTTAATAAAAATGTTTATTGTATCTCAAATATAAATTTAAATCTTTTTTATTATGTAGGATATGGGACCACATATTTATCAAACCTGTCCATCGGCTAATTATTTTGACTGCAAAGCAATGGCTATCGGAGCAAGATCGCAATCTGCTCGCACGTATTTGGAGAAAAGATTGACCGAACTTCCAACTAGTACGATACTGAAAATTTTTAATTGTTAATTTTTCCTACCCTAACGCTCTTTTTTTACATAGGCTCTTTGGAAGATCTTATCAAACACGGACTGTTGGCTTTGAGAGATACTTTGCCCAACGAAGTTGAACTGACCACTAAAGTATGTTTATAAAAGACAGTTTATCTTAAGAAGTTTAACATGTTCAATTTTATTTTCCAGAATTGTTCTGTTGCTGTTGTGGGGAAAAATACCAGTTTTGTAATCTACGACGACGATGCTGTCGCGCCTCACGTACTTTGTTTTAAATTTACATTTTTTAGTTTAAAAAAATTAATTTTGTAATCAAAATAAAATCTTTATTGCAGTTGGCGAGTATCGAAGGAGAGGAGAGAACTCACGGACCTCCAGCTGAGGAAGCGTCTGCTGACGTAAGGAAACAAATCTACGGTTAAAGCAAATAAATTCAATTTTTTTTCGCGTGATTTTAGATACAGCCTGATGACGATTTATTAGGCGACCCACAACCTGACGTAGCGGTGGATGAAGGAATGCAATTGGATTAATCAAATAACTTGCACTTGATTTTGGGATTGTATCAATGATCAATAAAGTTTATTAAAAAATTGCTACACACGGACAATTTTGTATTCAAATCAATGCCACTGCGAGTAAAATAGCGATTAGAACGACATAAAACGTTAACACAACACGTTCTATGGCGACTGATAGAGTTTGCCAATCTTGGTCGTTGCGCGTGTCCAAAATTGTCCGGTTGCAGTCGACTGCAGGAGTGGCTCCATCTTTTGATCCCAGCTGTAAAAAGGAGGTTAATTTAATATTGGCCGATGAAAAATGTTTATTTTTTACCTGAATTCTGGAAAGATGAAGGCAGAGAATTTTACCCATCCAACCACTGAATAATTCCTTAAGAGGGCGCGGGATGCCCGAACGATGTCTACTACAGCTGAGGGTGTAAGTTACCGAAAAAATTATCATAGCTACGCCTACTAGAACCGTGCAGCTACCGCAGAAGACAACTGTAAAAGAATATTTTAATATTAGTGATAGAAGATTGCGAATCTGGTAATGGTAAGTTTACTTATTCGTGGGACCGCGCTGCCATTTTTAGGCACTGCCCAATAAAAGTATTCGGTTAAGATGAGTTGGTAAAGAAAAAGAAAACAGGACAGGACAACTTTATCGCCGTTGGTTGGTGGTAGACAGAACATGGCTAAGAGGATTATGTATGGAATTATACTCGGAACGATAGACGTAAATGCGTAAGATGACCACACCCTGGATAAAAAAGCCCGAAGTAAGTGAACTCGCACTTAATACTTTGATTAAGAATGTCTATTAAAATGTATCACCTCTTTAACGTTAAATTAAAGTTAACGATTGGATAGGGTTCTTTACAGCAAGAATAGTATTTATCCTCCACGTAAGCATTGCCGTTAACTACTTCCCACTCGTGATGATTTTGAAAACGTCCTATTAATCCAACCTGCGCGAAATTTAACGTGGTATAAATTAACTCGTTTTGTTTAGGTTTAATTTTTATTACCATATCTACGTCTTTCATAGTGGATTTATTGGCGTATAAAATTTGGCTAGACTTAAGAACGGGTTGAACTATCCATCCGTGATAAGTCCACGACCCGAACTTAATCGAGCAAAGATGTTGATCGAAAGGAAAACGACTAAGATCCAAATCACAAGTGGTGTGGGTAGTCGCAGGTGCGAGCCAAGTGACTCGACCGGTGAAATGAACCTTCACGAGTGTGTTGGCGTAGATATTAAGATTCGACGCATTAACGCTGGATTAAGAACTAATTAAATGCTTGAAGATTTTGATCTCACGAACAACAGCGCACCTGTTGTAAGGAATTAAGTCGGGAGTCCAGATAAACTCGGTATTGGCGTGAAATCCTTCGACACCTCCGAAATCACGGGGATTCCACTTAAGCCGGCTATCTAACCATTCCTATAAAGATTAGGATCAATAAAGACGAGACTTAATCTTGCAAAGGTAATGTAACTCACGTAAGTCATTAGAGAACTGAGAGTGAGAACTTGTTTCTTTTCGTCCTAAATATAGAAGAATTAGTGTATAAAGAATAATTAATTACTAGGTGCAGATTTACCAGTTGAATGATGTTGTTGATGGACATTTGCAAGTGCACCTGAAGTTTGTCTTCGTGGGAATTAACTGGACGCGTGTGAGAGTCTAATGAAGTCCGAATAGCGAAGAGTGCGTCTCTTAGCTTATTCTCGTTCAAGGTTTGAGACGATCCTAAAAATTAAGTAATTAAAGGTATTTCTACGTAATTTGTTGAATAATTAATTAATATGGTTATGCAATTTACCTGTTACCGGTAGGATGTTGTAAACCAGGAGACTGAAAATAGCAAAGACCAATCCAGAGGCCATGTTGAATTGAATGAGGAAGGAAATGTGAAAGGAGGAACCAATTTAATTTCAAATGTATATTCAATTGGTGCAAGATTAAGAAAAATCACTTAAGGTCGTTTCCTTCTTTTTTTTAAATAATCCAATGGAATTCTTTATAATTTTTTTTTCAATTTCTTTTCAGTACCATCTTAAGTTTGAAGACATCTTAATAGCAGAACATTCCAGTCTTAACTTTGTGGACGACAGAAGTCGATTGTCTTTCTTTAGCTCTAAATCGTGAGAAAGTGAATTATCTCGAGTTAATATCTCAATCGTTTATTGCCTTTAATCGACTCCTCTTTTATCCATTTCCTGCCACCAACCAAACGCCACGCATGCGTCTCCTTCAAATCGCGTGTCCACTTGGATGACCTTCACTTTTCATCCATGTTGCTCCTTTGCGTCTTCACCTGCGCGATTATCGTCGGAGGTAATAACTGCAAATTAAATTCTCACCAGCACCCAGAGAAATTTACCTCTTACATCTTAGCTCAACTGGATGACCGTGAAAACCAAGAAGCAAGATTACATCGAGATTTGTTAGGGAACCGATCTCCAAACGACAAATCTACTCGACCTAGTCTTCACTCCAATCAAACAACTCATATAGAATTCGGTATTTCCTTGATTCAGATTATAGAATTGGATCCAGTGACGCATTCTTTACATGCGGGTATTTGGAACAGGATGGTTAGTACTCTCTTATTGATTTTTAAAAATTGACATAATTGCTCTAAATAAGCATGGTCCGTAAGTCTCCATTCTCAGATATAGAAATGGAAACAATATTAATTAAATCTTCAATTCGCATGCAGGTTTGGTACGATTATGGTTTTCTTTGGAATGAGGATGACTACTGGATCAGTGTACTTAGATTACCACCAAAATTGATTTGGAAGCCCGACGTCTTGTTACTAAACACGTAAATAGTTTCGTGGTTCTTGAATAGATTATTTTGTGGGTATTTTAGAATCGCTATAAATTTTATTATTAGTTTGGAATCGTTAGAATCAGAAATTGGAAACTATCAAGGAAACATTCTCGTTTATCCCGAAGGGCAAGTGCTGTGGGTACCGAGTAGTACCTACAGAATTAGTTGTGCCATCGATTTGTATAGTTTCCCATTTGATACTCACGTATGTACTTGGGTTTTTCGAGCGTGGTCGAACGAAGGAAAAGATTTACGTTTTGATCATTATAATAGGATTTATGACGTAAGAGTTATAAAATCTTAAATATTCTATCTGGAAGTATATCTGATTTATTATTTGTCGACTAGGTGGATTTATCGGATTTCTGGGTGAATTCTGAATGGGATGCTGAGCCTGCAGCATCTCCGTTGGTTATTGAAAAGGACAAACGCAATCACAAATCTATCGCTTACTCAATTCGCCTTCGAAGGTGATAAATTATTTATTCAAGTTTACTTTTGTCTATATTATTTCGTTTTTAATTTTTAGACGCAGCTATTTCTACGTATTGTCATTACTAGTCCCCATTATGATATCGTGGCTTCTCATA
>JAQIWS010000959.1:0-14284 GCA_034696085.1 Stigmatogaster subterranea | reverse complement strand
GTGTGATTGATTAAGTTGCATTAGTATTGTATGAAAGCATTTGTTTATGTGATTGTGTTGTGGGAAGGTATTTATTTATTGGATTTATCTACAGTACTTGCCCTCGTTTGTAATTTTCGTTGTAGCTTGTTTTGTCCCATGTTTTTTTTTGTTTTTGTATGTCGCCCGATGACCTCGATGTTTGGGCGACGTTAAACTACCATTACTCTCTCACACAACAATTATATGGCATATTTGAGCACTCAAAAACCGTATTTGTTGTTGCGAGTAAGACAACTACCGATACCGAATGCCGATAGTGGCGCCACGGTGTTCTGAAACTCGGAACGTAAAATGCAAGCCTCCTGGGTGCCCAGCCCAACTCTTTTCCTGATTAAAGTTAATGCCCTTGTTAAATGACTCTCTTCTGTTATAATGGCAAATATCTACGTAGACGACGTGCAATAATTTTGCAGTTCCGTAAAAACTGTTCTTGTACATCTGAGAAGGAGGTGGGTTCGTGATTCCTAGTTAGAATTTCGGGTAGTGTTTGTTCTTAAATACCAGACATGCTTTTGAAATAACAGGATCAATAAAATTATCCTCTACAAATTCGAATTAATATATGATCTTTTAGTGTCCACATACTGTAAATAAATCACAGAAATTTAAATTACAAATAAACGTGCTAAATCGAATTTGGAGATAATATTCTTGTAATTGTTTTGCTTTACTGAAATTTGAATCGTTCATTGCTTTCTGTAATCCTAGATCTCGCCACGTAAATGGGCATTTAATTTCTAACAATGCTTTACCACAACAATCACACTTCACGATTCCATCAGATGAGCAACCTAAAAAAGGCCGAGTTTTGTTAATAATTAATCCTTTCGCAAAACAGTCAAAATTTCAGTGATCTTGTTCCATCAGAGATATATAACAGCGCCGAACAACATCTTCGTGTTCTGTTCCCCAGTTTGTTGCGGCAGTTGAGATGAACGAGGAATAATTCATAACAAAACTTCATTAAGTTGGTGGGATTAATCGAATCTCTCGGAGTTGACACTGTGAATTTTAGATCCTGTGATCAATCCATTGCGGTGGTCAAACCAAATTGCGGAATTACTTTATAATCTTGTGGTATTTTCTAATTTTGTCAAACTTTCTTGACTGTATAAACAAGATAACTAGTTAAACGTAGAGTCCGAAAGAATTTTAAGTTTTTCTGCGTCCAGACATTTATTTTTAATGTCAAATAAATGACTGAGTGGTTCAGGAAATCCTTGCTCAAATTCATTCTCACTTGCCGAATCAGTGTCAGTATCATTGCAAAGTAGAGGGAGGGAAAGAAGAAACAAGTTTTCATAGCGCCCAACCTCTGCCAAGGCACAAGTTTTGATTTGAGAATTTTCAACTTAAGATCAGAAAACTCCGCCAAGGCGCGGCGATCAGACACTATATAAAAGCACACGGGCTCTGTGGATTTATCTTGGTGCTTTCAGATTTTCACCTGTCCTTAGTTTGTATGTGGAGGCTTGCGAGCCCTTATTCACTAGCCACCGCGACGAGCTCTTTATGCTTTACAGTCTGAAGATCTGGTCAATGCCGAGACACCCTACATGGCATTCTCTATATGATCTCCAATTTGCACATCTTTACCCAACTCGCAAGTCCTTAATACTTTCTCCCGCGCTCGGGATTCGGGATTTGCTGCAGTCCTTCAAAGTTGGTCTCGAGACCACTGCACGAGGAGAACTTTTTCTCCCTTGATCTTGGGATCGTACTAGCGTTGTTTGTGATTTGCAGTTTGGAAAATTCCAGAAATCGCAAACTTCTAACGATGTGTATGTCAAGTTATTCAATGACCATTGCATGTCATTCCGCACTTATCGCGCAGTTTTCATCGATAGCTCTAAGTATAATGACCACGTTGGGTTCGCTTACGTCTGTTGTCAAGGTGCTTGCTTCTGTACGCCTTAATCAACATGCCTCTGTGTTTTCTTCTGAACTTCGTGCTATCCTGCTCGCTCTTCAACACATTGATGATGCGAATCACCAGAGTAGCATGATTTACACTGATTCTCAGAGTGCGATCGCAGCTTTCCAACCTCCCTACAAGTCAAATCATTCAGATATATGTCCGACGGAGTTCACGAAGAAGTTTCCATCTTTGGGTTTGGCGATTAGCCGAATTTCTTTGAAGTAGTGGTCAAACTCTCGATACTCCGTCTTCCCCAGGATAAACTGAGCCGCACCTTTAGCATCAGTCTTGTGCTTGGACACTAAGAAGGTGTATGGGCCACGAGCCTGTTTGCCAGTGAGAAATTCAGAGTCAGTGAAGTTTAACCGCTACGGCAGGCCTGTACGCGAGACCAAGCACAAGCCTTGCCATCAGCCACCTTTGACAAGCATTTTAAGTTAGTGACCATGACAATTTATGCCAGTTTACTATATCACTTACCGAACAATCAGCATGTACTTCTCACTATCCATGGCCTGTGTCTGGATGAGTCCCTCATGCGCTATGGACAAATCTAATGGCATCGGTGTGCCGAAAGATCTTTGTCATACAGCGCACTGTGTACTTACTCATCCATTGTTTTAGCGACAACCTCCTCACGTCTGTTCTTATTCCCCCGCCGAGTTGCATCCGTCTTGTGACGCCCAATTGTGGATATCAAATCCAGCAACCCGCGATAGAACTTTTCATTTAACAACAGACAACCAGGTGCTTCTTCCTAAATTTTTACCATTAGAATACTAACCATCGGTAGATAAATTTGTCTTGTGGATGACAAAGTCCAGGTAAAGGGATAATGACATCAAATAATTTTTGATGCCTTCGACAGTCACCTGGGGAGAAGATATAATTATTAAGGGGTTTCAAAAATGGGACGATTGTCTGATTGGACAATTTTGTTCAAAATCACAATCGTCTTTTTTTTAGCCTTTGCTATGGCACGCTTGGATTGTGGCGCTGCGATTGTTATCACGTGACTATCTTGCACCACGTGTCCTTTAAAGTCGCTTAATCATGCTTAAAAGCAAGTGAAAAAAATTGAATCAACATAAAAAATATTTGCATAAATACCTTAAAAAAGTCAAAATTTTTGGCCGCGTAAGCAGTTCTTTGCATGCTTTCGCCTATTGTACATTTTTTAACACTTCTTACCCTCTGCAACTTTTCTCGTTGTTTTCACTCGAATTTTGCGGGTTTTGACAGATATTTCAGTGTCAGACATGGTTAAAATCGTTGGCACAATCACACACCACAATCGTAAAAAAGTGGTTTGAGACGATTGTCCACAATCAAGAAATCGTCTCGACGCTTCTTTGACCTGATTGGTCAAAGAAGGTCACGTGACAATCGGGTCAAAATCACAATCGCCACAATCAAACAATCGCTCATTTTTGAAACTCCTTACTGTATACACTTGTTTAGGGTCAAACTTGCCCACCGTGGTGCTAGCGTCAGCCGCCATTACACGTGAGTAAACAAAATAGATCGGGACGCTTATCAAGGGTATGGCTACGTCCTGTGCTGTTGTTGGGTGTACAAACTCTCGCAAAAAACTGAGAGTATGGAACCTTGAACCTTGTGCTGAGCACGAAAATCAGTGTCATGAGGATTGTGCATGTTTAATACCCTATAAATTTCATACATTTCCATCAAATCCAGCTGTTTGCCGTGAGTGGGTAGCAGCGTTACAAAGAAAGGGCTTCAAACCAGGAAAATATTCCGCAGTAAGTGTATACTGAATTTTAAAGTGGCTATTTAGCCTTTTAATTAATTATTTTTGTACACTGCTGTTATTAAAGGTTTGTTCAATTCATTTTATCGATGGCTGCCCAACGAAGCAAAACCCAACACCCAAACTTAAACTTGGATATAAAAATATGGTATCAAATAGTGTTAATTAAGTATTAATCTATTATGTACAGTGTACTAAATATGTAACTACATGTTTCTCACTTAAGGTGAAACCTGGGAGGCGTGTTATAGTTAAGCACCAACCCAAAAAACTAGTTACCGCTCGTAATGTTTTGTTGCCAACGTCATCGCAAGAAACAATGGAAACAGACGAGCCAGACAGCACACATGAATTGGAAGCATTTAACGTGCAATCGCGTGATGGAGGTGATGGAGATAATGGAGAAACAATTAGTACCTGTCAGAAATGTCAAATCACAAAACATGATGCTGAAACTCAGTGGGAAGATATTTCACTTTTGGATCACACATACCCCATCTTATATTCAAGTAGTAAATTAGATAAGAAAGATGTTGCAGTCCAAGTTAGCATGCCAGTTTATACAGCAGTTTACACAAATAGTATTTGCAAATTTTATACGGGATTAGCTTTAACAAATTTTTTGTCTGTTGTTGATATTTTGAAACCAGTGTTAGGTCCATCAGTGGGAAAGATGTGTTGGGAGGATCAAATTTTGATGGTGTTAATGAGGCTCAGATTAGGGCTCTTATTCAGTGATTTAGCTTTACGGTTTGGGATTTCCACGAGTTTAGCTAGTCAAATTTTTAGCAAATTAATAAGAATTATGAGTGAATACTTGGGTAAATGTGTGCACTGGCTTCCTAGAGATGTTATTCGTGGATCAATGCCCAATTCATTTAAATTTGAGTACCCTCATACAACCTGTATTATTGATTGCTCAGAGATTTTCTTGCAAAGGCCAAAATTACTACGGAGTCGCGCACAAACGTACAGTCACTATAAAAGCCACAACACTAGCAAGTTTTTGATTGCAGTAGCTCCAAACGGTTTTATAATGTTTTTGTCTAGAATGTACGGGGGTAGAGCCAGTGACAAATTCATTGTAAGTGATTCTGGATTTTTAAATTTTATTCTACCTGGAGATCAAATTATGGCAGATCGTGGGTTTACAATATCAGATGAGTTGTTCGCGCGTCGCGCAATATTGAATATACCTGCATTTTTACGAGGAAAAAAACAGTTAAGTGAGGAAGAAATAGTTACAACTCGACGAATAGCATCAGTTCGTATCCACGTTGAACGAATGATTAATCGCGTGAAAACATACCGAATTTTGAAGTATGTGTTTCCAATTTCTCAAAAACGTTTATTGGATGATATTCTCGTGACCATTGGTGCGTTATGCAATTGTCAAAATGAATTGATTAAGCAGTGACCAGTTAGATAGAAGCTTAATTAATTTTCACAAAACTGTTTGTATTCATTCGTTAATACAAAAGTATTTGAATTATATAAGTCTACAATTGTGGGAAGAAATTTTAAAAAGTAAAATGTACGTAATTGTTCTAATTTTTGGTTGATATAATTATCATTGACTGTTAAATTAATTTCTACAAATTCACTTCCTGACCACAGAAAAAAGACACAATTTTTTCTTTTTGTGCAGTAAGCTGTTAATTGTACCTGCAAAAAATATCCATTTTTCCCATTTTCATCTAAAAACCTTAACCCTTGATTATTAATTTTGACATCATATTTTTTCGAGTTAATTAAATCTTGGATATTTTTTGTAGGACATTTAATTTCCAAAATTGAATCGTCATTAATCAATCCATCTGGACTAGCAGACAACCAAGGTTCACTGAGGGGAATTGTTGAGCCGCTTAACTGAACTGTACAATTGTGTAATTTTTCAAAACATCTACGTGCAAGTGGCTCACATTGTTGTCCATGTTTTGTGGCGGCATTTCCTTGAAATTTTGGGAAGACATGATTTTTGATGAAATTTGATGCGTCTGTTGTTGGTCGCTTTGGAATTGCGCTAGCTGTGGAACCAGTTATTCTAAGCTTTCTAATGTCTTTCCAAATATTGTTACTCTGTCCCATTGTAACTTGTTGGAGGGCATTTAGCGCAATTTGTTTCAGGGCAACAAATGTTTCATAAAATTGGTAACATAGTTGACAATCAGGCACAGTGATGTTGTCCTTAGTCAAATGCCAGTTGTGATCACTATGTACCAATTGAATGGGAGTATGAATTTGGGTGGTGTTACAAAAAGCTGTTTTGTAAAATAATGTTCCAGGACTACACAATTTACTTAGAACTGGACAATCTTGAATGGTTTTCCGATATTCTTCAACTGAAGTAAATTGTGTAGGCAACAGGTTTCTCATGTCCACTGAAACATTCTTCACATCACACTCGCCAAATTTTGGTTTTTTAAAATTAATGTTACGAATCTGGTCGGGTAAAACATTTCTCTTGGTTCCTGCATTCCACGTTTGTTGCTGTTGAGTGCAAGAAACCCCAGTTAACCCTTTTGCATTAGCAATTGCTATTTTATACAAAAGGGCAGCTGAGTGAGAACATGTTTTCCCCAACCCAGCCACACAACTACAGCCACACGTTATAATTGTTCCACTTTCTTTCACACAAGCCCATGCTTCGTGAGATGATGAACTTAAACGTTGTGAAGGTTCCACTTCACCTTTAATTATGACTAAATCATTATGCTTGTGATGATGTATAGCACCCACAAACCCACTTTGCACATAATTGTATGCCTCACTGCTTTTAAACGCTCTTGCCTCCTTCAAGTCGCAGGATTTACTTAAGATGAAATAGCACACAATATCGCCTTCACTCACACTGGGCCATTCTGACATATTATCTGTCCAACTTTTAATAATTTTGGGATGAGGGAAGGTTACACCATCTGCAAAAATGAATTTTTAACTATTTATGTCCGTTTTTCAATGAAATCATTTTATTCTTTAAAACGTTGTGGTTTATACATTGTTTTAAAGTAAAAATAAACTTTGTACAAGCATTATTTACCGATAACAATAAAATTCTGGTTAATTTGCATTGCTGATTCCATCGTAAACAAACACGCACAGGTCGGAGGTCAGAGTTCAGAGTTCAGGTGTAATGGCGGATGGGTCACGTGATTAGGTAATGGCAGCGCCCATTGGTTTGACAAATGAACTCGTGTATTGTACTTACGGTAATGAAATTTTTCTGCGTACCTTGCAGGTTCTGAGGACCTGCACAAAGTTCGACAAGGACTCCCCTCAGATTCTTGACGTCATACTTTTGAGAATTCTCCCCAGAATCACTGTCACAGAAGGCCTTTATATAGCTAACGTGACGGGTTTTCACGAGTTGGTCTTCTGCAAAATAATTTCATTATAGCCATGTCCAAACCATACAATATAATTTACAACCTACTTTTCAAGCGGACGTACCGGACGTCCTTCAGCCAAGTGACAAACTTGGCCAGGTACTCCACATGTCTGGGGAGAAGTGTGTAGACATCCCCCTCTTGCAAGGCAGCTTTTACAGTGTTCTCATTGTATGTAGGAAGAGGAGTTTTATCCTCTTCCTCGTCCGTTACCGCAGTGTGGCGACAGCCAGCCGCTGCCACCATGTCAATTACTAGAAAAAACATGTTCATTAGTTCTTCATTCTACTGAATGTCTCAATATCTTACCTACTGCTCTGCCTGAGGTCTGTTTGTTGGTATCGGACGTCCAGGTGCTTCTTCATAAGCGTCGACGTGACGACGACTAGCTGCTCACCACCGTCAAAGCGCTTCGTTCTCGCCCGTGTGATTAGTACCTTAATGTCATCAGGTTTCAAACAATGAGATTCCCGCAAGTGTTGGGGAAGCCTCAACATTAGCTTCATGCAGACCTCGCACTGAAGCTCAAGTCGATTGGGCTCCATTACTGCACCATTAAAACCAGTAGGTTATATAAAGAACTTCAAAATATAATTTAATAACACCTACCATCGCTGGGCGAGGAGCGGTTTCTCACCCTCCATCTCTTCGGTGTTGGTGGTGAAGTAACTGGGGATTGCCGTGAGCGAGAAGGGGAAGGAGTTTGAGGAGTTGTAGGAGGTTTGGAAGAATCAGAGGATGATTGGGTGGGAATAATTCGTGCAGGAATAATTCGTACGGAAGATTGTGGCGGTGCTGTGTTGGTGGATGTGACAGGAGTAAGGCTCCTCCATGAATGTCCTTGCGGACAGACGATTGTAATCGGAGAGGGTGAAGAGGGTGGTAGTGGTGGTTGGGCAATTGGGGGTAGAGGTTATGAAGGCGAGGCAATCGCGAGTACTGTCGTTTGTGTTGCAGCAAGTGCTGCGAGTAGATGCTTTCTGACGTCTCCTTTTTGCAAATCTTACACGCTGAAATGAATATTTTTATTATTAGCCTTCATATCCTTCAATATGCAAAGTCATACTTACTTGTTGTACGACGCACCATTACGATCGGATCACTCGCCACACTCTCCGCAGGTGACATTGGAGGAGGGCTTTTCTTTGTAATTGGAACCATGTACTGGTCCAAAATCGATTGAGCAGCAGCTGCGGAAATGTGAATATTTATAAGGAAATTTTTGTGTAAAGAAGTAATTAACAATTACCTTTGGGTGGGGCCAGGAATTTTGGAAAATTCATCTTCATTACCATCTTTACGGCGTTTCATTGCAACGGTGTTTTTATCACTGAGTAAATTTTTCTTAGGCATTATTCACTCTAGAAAGAAAAAGTTCATTAGTCTCGGATATTAAGAGCAAATTAAAGAGTGAGTCAGCTAAAACAAGAAGCTCTATCACACGTGTATTATTCGTTAAAAATCAGACACCAACAACAACAAAAACTTATCTCATCAGAGAAGGAATGGATGGTTTGGGAAGAGCGTCATCGATGTTGGAAACAGTATCTGGCCACACAGTCCTCAGCATCATCACCAAAGGCACCAACTGTATGATTTGTCTGTCATGCTAAACCCTTGGGATGGATTGAGACCTATGAACACAACTCATCAATTAATCTAGGACTTGTTTGACAGGCCAAGCCATGAAAAGACAAACGACCCGAGAACAAAACTTGTCCAGAATGTTGGGCAAAAATCACACTATCAGAGCTCTCGTTGGTCGTATGCAAGCATGAGACTGAATACAAAATATATCCCACGCAGGTATAGTTCAAAGGTGAGAGTTGGATTTTATCACGGGGTTTCAGATCCTCTCCAAAACACTATTTCTCGTAAAAACAATACCTGCCACGATGGTAGAAACTCCACCAAACATGGATCTAAGTGTTGGACCAGCCATAGTTCCTCTCCAAACACTCTAAATCCACTGCCATTCCAAATATCTGCCACGTGGCAAAAAATCCACTTTTCTGAAAACTTAGTGGGAGTGGTGAAAAACACGTAAAAAGTGATGGAGTACCTTCAATGAAGGTACTCTAAATTCCTGAATCCCGGGAGGAGAAAAAAGTCGGGAAATAGGACCCTCTAACCTTCATATCCTCTCCAAACACTCTAAATGCACATCCATCTGTGACGGTCTGCTCCTCACACACTAATTATTATTCATAAAATTAATTATTCTTTCATTTACTTCTTCCTATTTTAACATAAAGGTTATTTTTCCTAGTGAATCATAATATTTTAAATATTATTTATTTTATTGTCTTCTCAACATCAGTCAAGATTCTATTATTCTAATGTCATCTCTTAGGAATGTGAACAATGTCACGTTTCATGACGTCAGTTCCTCCAGCACATTCCACCGACTCGCCGAGTCGGCTCATTAGCATTTGTAACGGCAGTTTCTCTGCTTAAGGGCAGCTTAAGCCCTTGTTATCTGATTGGTTGACAAAATGTATAAAAACGAGTCGTGGGAATGTTCGGGATCTAAGTTTGTCAACAAAACCCCAACTATTAACTTCATTTTTCTCGAGTCATTCAGTGCATTTCATCGTGTTTTATAAGTATTCTCGCTCCTTTTTTTGACCTCTAGTGCTATATTTTTGTGTGTATTTTCCGCACTTTTATTTGTGCATGCTCTCTCGATTCTCCGCTGAGAATCTCGAGGATTTTAGCTCTGCATAAATTAGTGTTTCTACGTGTTCTTGCTTTACGTCTCGTGCTGTTATTTGTGTTGAGACTACTCCACTTATTCACTCGACCGACCTAGTCTGGGTGTACATTTGTATTTATTTGTACTCACCTGCTTTGTCGGCGAGTTTTCTAACAAAACGTCATCTTTCCCCCCCTTTTACACTGAAAATTCGGAATGGCGTTGATTTGTCCGCCAGTTTGTATTTTTCCGCGAACAGTGTAATATCTAAATTCTGTTATCGCGTGAATTTAAGCCTAAATTCAAGCTTTTCATCACTTTTTCCGTCCTCACGTGACTGTCGCATGCTCAGTGTATAATGCCGTGTGGCCTTAAACTAGCCCCATTTTTATTTCATTCGCTATCGACCCTCTGGCTTTAAAATTCGCACATCCCAAATTCTCAGCAAATTCTTTTTGCTTTTTCCTGGAGCATCAATCCACTGACTGGAATGTTTTTGTTCCTTGTCTCACTAAACCACAGCATGACAGCCTCTTCAACATCTTCAAAACTTGCTTTTCTCAGTTTCTTACTTGTTATTTTGCCGTTATTTTCATAATACTGTATTCTTGTAAGAATTTGTCGCGGTATTTTAATATGGTTGATAAGGAACTCTTTGGTATATTGAATTTTGCCGCAATTTCAGATTTTTTCACGTTAGAATCAACCAACTTAATGATTTCGACTTTTGTTTCTAAAGTGAGGCATTTTCTTTTCATTTTAGAACGCTCTAAAAAGATACACAAAAAATCGTTGTAATTTTGAACCAATTCACGCACGACATAATTAATATAATACTCACGAGAATCGTCTGCCGCCATTTTATCCACAAACGTTCGTAAAAATAGTAACTTAACATGCAAAACAAGGGTGATGTAATAGACACAAATTTACATAAAACAGGTATAACCTTCGAAATAGGATCATGATGATATTTTATTTGGACTCAGGGTCTTTAAGTTGAGTAGATTCTCCTAAATTAAAAGGGATAAATGTATATTAATTTTACCCCGAAGGGACTGTTAGTATTATGACGTCAGATACGCTCTTCGTGAGCAACCGCATCCGCCGTCATTCATCCCATTCGGGATTTTATCACATTTTGGGTTAATAAATATTACCCTGAAGGGAACATCACCGTTACAGATCCCCCCTACTCTGCTTGTCCGGAATAAAATCCGAACAGAGTACATGCATAACGGTTTCTTCGAGAAATAAAGCAAGCAATTTTATCTCTCGAATTTAAAGTATATAAAATAATCTTTATTCTAGTTTTTCCCATCTGGGACATGCCCTTATTCTAACACTGATCATAAAATTTCTATCACAGTAAAAAAAAAAGGTTTTCTCACAATAATAAAATATTAATACGCAATCAACTGGAAATAACTTCCCTTTCGGGGTTCATGCTTTGCTCACGTATTTTTACGTGTCGTTATCTGTAAGGAAAAGATCATCATCAATTATCACAATTTCATTGCTGCGTGGTGAGTTTGCAGCTAAAATATCCTCTATTCCATTACAGTCCAACATTTTTCTTTCTCGCTGCGTCTTACCCGAATCGGCGACTGACTGGCGTCTGGTTCCCGGAGAGCCCAGCGTTGGTGAACATCCCAAGTCGGGGAGCTCTTCCTGCGGAATTATTATTGTCGGCAACGGGGCCGGTGCCGGAGTTACCCTCATTAAGCTTTTTATCTGGCGCTGTTCCGCCGTTTGGGAACGCACCTGGAAGTCATACGTCGGAGCCGGTGGCGTCGGGTAAGCTTTCCCCATTTCTGATGCCACCGACCCAAATCCCTGCATATTACTGTAGGGGGAGTACCCTTCTACTCGCCCCTCTTCAAAGCATATACAACCTCCGCAAATACTGGGTATCTCCCTGCCCACAAATTTGAAAGTACTGGCTTTGCCCACTTCGACCGCATCATATTAAATCGCAGTGCCCAATTTGCGATCCACATCCGATATCTGAGAGGGGGTCCTTCACTTCGGGTTAATAATTCCCGTATTTCTGTTAAGTGAGATTCCCATACCTTATCTAATTCATATCTTTCCATCGTTTTACCTTCTACCATTCCCCTCATATTAATGAGTAGACAATCTATTTGCAAAGCCCAGAGATAAAGGCGGGAGAAGCTTAACTTGTAGAAGTCCATCTCGTGTGGAAGCAGCTGGGATGACAATGACGTCAAAATTGTCCCAAAAAATGCGGCTTCCTCCTCCTGAAAATAGCTCCGCCGCCCAAGCCCAACTCGCCTCCGGCACCACCCAAGCCGCATACCGGTCGTCAACGTCCGCGGGTGTTGACACCTCCAGAATCTGTAATCCACTACCTGACGGTTGTGGTGAGTTGTGTGGCGTCGGCTGCTCGAATGACTCCACCGTTGGGTCTGGTATCTGACAAAAACAGGTTAGGCAACGTTGTATACCACATACCGTCCTGGGTCCTCCGTATCTACTTCTACGGTTGATTTTTCCGGTGGGGCTTCTTCGCGTGGGCCCACTACTGCACCTCTGCCTCGCATGGCGTCTAACTGCCACTCGGCTACCTTGTTTCGCATGTAGCTGTCATACCTCCTCTCGAATCGTTCCCTCGTGCGTGCCTGCCCTGCTCCCATCCACCGAGACCGACGGCCGATACTTGGAAACAAATCATCCTAGCCTATTGCATGAGTCTCCGCAAACAAATGTCGCAATGGGAGTACGTCGTTGCGATAATCCAATTGGTTGGTAGCAAAGAACTCCAATAAAGTTGAAATGAGGCGTTCTGATTCGGAAGAGTAAGTCCGCGTACACCTTGCGTGCAAATACTCACGAGTCCGAGGAGATCACACGCTGCCGTCAGCCCGAAACGTGAAATCATGTGGGATCCAGTCTGCTTTTGGCCCTGCCGGATATTGATCTTTTGGGAACGGTTTAATTCTTTCCCAACGATACTCGTCGTTGGTCGGCGGGAGTGGATAGATGGCGTTCCATATTTCTCCCAATTGAGGGTGCAACTGTTCGATTGCCGGCTGTAGTCTTTCCCTTAAATCGACGGGAAACACGGGCAATTGTTTGCGTTCTCGACGGCGTTGTCGTGGCAGTTTTGGGGATAAATCATAGATTATTGGGGAAGGCGCTTTTCTCTCCGGATTCTCTTTTTGCGCCTTTTCCTTCATAGGTATCTGTGAATAAGGCAATTTTGTATTAACACGTACTCGATTAATATCTAAATCAGCTAGAGCTTGAACAATCTACCTCAACAGCGCGACTACCCTGGTTTACCGTTTTTGCCTCCGGATTATCCCCTGCTGCCCCCTTGGGTTTTGAAGATTTAATTGGGAGATTATCGTCTTTCCGACGCCGACCTGTTACGGCTTCGTGCGAGGGCGTGGGCTCAGTATCTGATCTCCCAATGTCCTCGTTTTCATTCGTCTAGTTGATGAACATACCGCTAATGATCGGTATCTGTTCGTACCCTCGTTCTATTTTAATTCGTTTCGGACGCAGGGTTGTTGGTTCCTCCTTAATTGGTGTCGTTATCTCCACTTCTTCCCTTCGCACCGACAACATCGGGTTTATGTACATAACAATGTCAATTACATTAGAAAAGAATGTTCTACGTGAAAAAGTGGCATGTTTTCCAATAGAAATAAAAAAAACACAACAATGAACTTTTGAGGTGTTGCATAAATATAGGTCCAGTGCACAAAATCGTCCCAAACTACTTAATTATGCAAACCTGAATGCCCACTAGGTGGTAGAATGATCAACTGCAAATCAGTTTGCAATAAACAAAGATAATTGCAGCCAGTTTTAAGTGTTAGTGCACGAAACAACAATGGAACGTGCATGCCCTTAACTGACGTAGAAAAGGACCAAGTAAAGACTTTGAGGGAGGAATATCAATTCAAATAGGCAAATTGAAGTCAGTTAAAACAATCTCACAACGTTTTGAACCATTATATGCAACAGGGAGTAGAGTATGGTACAAAACACTCAAAAAAATGCCCATGCAAATTGACGCCTAGACAAAAAAGGGCTGTTATTATAGAACTAAATACCACTTCAACCTCTTCAGGGCAACTGACTAAACGTTCTGACATACCAGTGTCTAAATCTACTTTATCTACAACTGTCAAAAAATGTGGCTTCCTTTGATACATGAAGAGAAAATCAGCTCCAGCTCTGAAGAAATGCCACAAATGTAAAAAGCTACAATGGGCAAAACGTAGTCTGGGGTGACAATAAAATGTTCAATTTAGGCGGCCAGGATGGTTGGCAATGCTACTGACAAGATGTACAACGTGAAGAGCAAATCTACTCCAAATGTGAGAAAAGGTGGGGGTCCGTGATGACATGGGGTGCGCTTGGATGGGTTGGCAAATCAAGTCTAGCCTTCATTAAAGGATGAATGAATGCTATGTCTTAGCAGGATTTGCTGGAGGAAC
>JAQIWS010000958.1:0-14292 GCA_034696085.1 Stigmatogaster subterranea | reverse complement strand
ATTTTTCTTAAACGTCTTTGTAAATATCGACTCATGCTTGTATTTTACAACATTTGTAGATTAAAACCGTACGTCTCTCCAACATTGTGTCGTTGAATTTTTACATTATACGTGCAAAGTGTCTAGAGTTAATACAGTAGTAAACTGGATGCTCAACTATATTCAACTACGTGAACAATACCTTTATTGAATTTTTATTCACTACTCGTAGTTGATACAAGCAATGAACAAAAGCGCAACTTATTTAAATGTAATTTATTGTGATATATACGTCGATGATCTTCTTCCCAGCAATCCGAAATCCGGAATGCTTGGGATCAACACGCTTGATCTCGAGCTTTCTGGATAAAAGAATTACTTATTTCAAAATTCGAATCCGTCATTTACAGTACTAAGATTTAATGGGTTTTCTACAGTTAGATTCCTTTTATTAAAGAATCATTTTTCTGTTTTATTTTTCTCTAGTACAAAAACAAACCGTTCCTAAATTTTTGAAATCATTATAAACGGCATCATTAAATATACTATATTCTCCCTACGTATATTACGTTATTCACACCAGGGGTGTGCGGATCTCCGGTCTGGATCCGGTCACAGGACAAATATCCGTTGTTTTTTTAATCCGGTATTCGTTGTTCATTCCAAAAATTTATTGAGGGAGGTCCATTACCCATTTATCCTATATTCGATTCGTGGCGCCATTGACAAAGATTCGAGATCCGATATCCTATCCGTGAAATTGTAGTTGACAATATCCGAGATTCGATATCCTATCCGATAATTTTTTTTATCAAGATTCGATATTCGAAAAACGGATCTAAGAAATGTAGGATCCGCACACCCCTGATTCACACTGCTGTAGCAGAATCGGTTTTAGTTTTATCTTGATGAGCAGGGCCAGGGTAGCAATTTAAAACGTTCATCGTTGAAAAAATTGCACCACGACGATGCACGTCCAACATATTGTTGGCAGAAATGATTGATTGCGATCTAGAACTGGAAATTTGAGTTGTTGGATAATCCTTCTTACAACCGACCCCACAACTAAAAATTTTATTTTTTTTGGCCCGTGAATTCATCCAAATTCTTGAATGCAATCGGTCGTCCTGGCAACAGTATGGCAATGTTTGGTTATGCTGAAGCAAAATCAATTCTCAGAGTTTTCCTCCCGCGACTGTTTTTAACATTTTTTTACGCGATATTCTACTGAGTTTTCTTTAAAAAAATTTTTTTTTAATTAAAATTCGATATCCATTTGCAAAGAGTTTATTTTCATAATGGAAATGTATAAGTTCATATATCAGTAGATTTTACAATAGATTATAGATGTAAGATTATGAACGTACGGTACAGAAATTATGATAACTTGTTTAAGATTGTTTGTTAACCACGGGATTTCTGGTTTTATAGAATTGTGTATATTATTTTCTTAAGCATAATGTACAATTTATTAGAAATTAACTCATTCGTTCACCGTAGGTTAATACCGATACGATTATTTTAAGATTTTTTTACACGTTCGCATTTCAGAAAATTGAACTAACTACTTGGTGTAAGACAGTGTTCTACGAGCAAAAATTGAGCAAGTTAATTCAGATTTTGAGTAAACGTTACATGAAAAATGAAAAATTAGTCAATTTAAAGAAAAAAATTTTCGGTAGTTTTTATTTTGAAGAAAATTATTTGTAGGTTAATTACCGATTTAATTTTGTTTAAAATAACCAATCATTCAAATACGGATTTCGTATTGGATATTGCTCTGTTACAGTAATAAATTTAAATTGGAAAGACTGGTTTTAGATGAAAAAGAAAATGATGAAAAAATATCTCCAAAAAACGAAACTGGTGTGAGAGAAATTTCTGCTTGCTCCGATTATGACAAATTGTAGAAAACTGTCCTTTTTATTTTCGATATACCACACGTTAATTCACTGCAATCAATTTCGTCCCCTATTAAAAGACGTTGTCGAAATAGATGGTGGAAGATGTCACGACGAAAAATTATTCCAAACTATGCTTAGAATCCAATCTAGCTCAGCATATTGTGAAAGAATATTTCCAGCAGGTTCCATTTAAGTATGAAGAGTTGATGTGACTAATGATTCAAACTTTAAGCGGTTTTGTAATTCTATATGTCAGATAACTGAACCATAAATATTACAATATTCTTAAATTTTTTTCTTAGGGTCACTAAATTAAAAATGCTTTTTTTTTACGTAAGTTTTAAATGAAAAATGTTGGATTTTTGCTCAGAAAAAGTCAACTAATACCGTGCTTGAATTGTAATGTCTCACTCGTATTTTATTATGAGACGAACTGTAGTATCGTAATCGAAAATGAAATGTATTTGTGGACTGGATTTACGTAGGATTATGATATTTAAAATTTAAGCTATGATGAAATATTTGCCTCAAAATTTAGGTTATAGATTTTTAGGCAAATACTTTGCAATCAACTTGAAAACAAATCTCATATTGACATATTATGTAATTTAACTAATTTACAATTGCAAAAATTGTTTTGTAAGATTTGTTTATTGTTTTTAATCAGACTGAATTGAAATATCTTGCCTGTGTAATCTGCAATCTCTGCTTGCGCATGGATTTTAGTTTTTCACGTGTATCCAAATTAAACGTATTCGACTGTACCTATAATTAGTCTTTATTAGTCTTTATATAGTCTTTATATTAGTCTTTATAATTTTAATTTGTGCGATTGCTGTGGAGTATCATTTATAACCCGTGACTTCTAAAATATCTGAATTTGTGTTGTCGACATATCAGTTAGAATTTTGGTTTCCAGTTGACGATGATTAATTAAAAATAGTCACCCGATGACCTAGCTGTTTGGGTGACGTAAATTAAATCAATCAATCAATCAATCAATTAAAAATAGTGAAACGGTTAAACTACTTTCTATTATTAATTTATGATTTGAAAAAATATTTTATAATATTTTCATTATTGCTTTCGTTATACTGTACACACAAAAAATTGACAAATTTGCTTTAGCTTAACTAATTATTCTTTATCGAGTATAGGTACAACCGTTGCTTGGTCTTTAATCATAATCATATCCAAAAAATTAACTCGTTCGCATTACGAGAGTACTTGCTATTACGTGTTAAAATGTATTTGCTTGCAAAAATGCTTTTAAGAAGTTCGTACTGTATGATGTGAATAATTTTTTGTCGTGATAATTTGGAAATTAGTTTTATCTAGCTTGTTGTTATAAAATAATCACCCTAGTGAGAAGATAATTTTGAGGATAAATTTAGTTAAAATTGGGTTTAGATGTTTTTGTTGGCGAAATACCGGTATTGTTAAATGCGTTGTCGCTTTAGTGGTGTACTGTACTGTAAAAGTTGGTTTCTTCTTGAATTTTTCTTACTGAATTTTCTTTAGGAAATTTCAAACGCTAATGCAAACAAAATGCCACTACAGTTCTGTGAATCGAAATTTGACTGTTTCCACAGGGTACTGTGGTAATTTTATAGATTTGTTCGTTAATTGCAAAATAATGGTTAAATTAGCGTTTTCGTTTGCGATTTATTTAATTTAGGGTTCTTTTAAGTAAAGATGGCACTCGTCGTTTCGTTAAACGCGACATTTCTGATTGAAGAAAAGTAAACATCGTGACTATTGCGGACATAACACGAATACACGATATTGCAATTTAGTTGTTCAAACAAGTTCAAACATGGTTTGATGAATCTAAGGATCGCGTTATTCCATCAAAATTTCAATGAGAACAACGTGGTTTCTGTAGATTTTTATACTATGACTAGTAAAGCACAATATTTGTACTACGATGCAAATCGTAAAAGCAAAGTGAAAATTGTAATTTCTTAGCGCTGCTTTTCTCGATGCAGATCCTTTGTTTTAAGTCATATAAATTGTCAATTTTATAAACATTGTAATTTGTGATACGTATTCATATTTTTGCTCACCATGTTTTTGTTTATACAGTACTAAATTTTTTTCTTAAAAGTTGAGAGTTTAAAAGTTGTCGATACTATCTTTCTAAAAATCAGGCTCGTGGTGAATTATTTATTTTTGGCGATGTTATCTCTTTCCATATAAAATAAAAAAAATTATTTCGTGCATATGAGATGTACATCGTAACCAAAACATTTGTAGTGAGATATTTGATAGTTTTTTTTAACTCAATGTTTTTGGTGGAAATCATCAAATCAACGTTAAATTTGAAAAAAAATATTGATGTATCGAAACAGGTTGAGTTTTGGTAATGAGGAGATAGTTTTGAGGATAAGCCAAATTGACCAAAAATGAAATTTAAATAGTTTTATTGTGTTTTCACCTTATTGGCGTGATTTTTAATCATTTGTTTACTGATAACGGGGTGTGATTTGACATGAAGTCCCAATTAAATAGCCAAATAATTTCGTTGAAGTAAAATATATTCCCGTGCGTCCGCTACTTGTAGGTTTACCCTTTTATCTCTCGTTTTCTTAACAGTGTCCAGCAGATCTTTATCCGCCTTTTCTTTTGATGTCTAAAGAAATGGTTATTTGATAAGTTATCGCTATACACTGTGATTAAATTTTGTTGTGGTAACTGATTAATATCGAATTATTTGTAAATTAGAAATTTCATTTACAAATTTTATTACGAAATTGACATTTTTGATTAATGCAAGAATTGGAATAATGTGTTTTTAGTAATACTCGCGCCAAACATTGAACATTACATTACTATGTATTACAAACTGTACCAATTACTAATGTTTAGTTCAACTTGATGGCCATTGTTTTTATTTATACTGGCATCAGATGTCAATCATGGTTTATTTTAGATTTGGTTTCTATAGAAATATAACAATGTTTAAAGCACAATATAAGTGCACGTTTCTATCGACAAACACGTAATTGTCGCTGGTCGTCTATTCCATTCTCTATGATGCCGTTAGGCCTGAGAGAAATTCAACATTCAATGTTTGTAATCGTTCTGGTTCCTCGTCGACACAACACTTTGGGTTTCGAACAAAATTCAAAGTGCTTGCCGCCACGATATAGTTGTAATTTGAGTAAATTGTGAATCTAGAAATGTTTTATATCAAATTCTAAAAATGGAATGCATGTAAACTTAAACCTAAAAGGCTTAGTTGTCGTTGTCACGTGGCAAGTGCGTTTACTTGACTTCTAAATCTTAGAAATATGTAACTTTTATTTTTGCTAATTTTGCGGAGTTTTGTAATTTCTGTCTCGACTCTCGAGGTAAGAATAATTTGTGCTGCTTGTGGCTTATTTCTTAATCATGCTTTGACCACATCACCAGTGTAAATCTGTGCTCTCAATTTAGCAAACTATGGATACTTTAATTTCTGCGCACAGGTGCAAAAAAATTAAAAACTACAGTAAATAGTTTAAGCACAAATCAAAAGTACGGTGTGCTTCATAGTTTTCCTTAAATTTAAAAATCGTGAACAAGTTCAATGTTTCAAATGTTATAATATTTTTTTGAACTGGTTATAAAGCACATTTGTTGGTGAATCCTCACGTTTGAAATGTGACTGGTGAAATTTCACTCAAATTTGAAAACTGTATTTTGTGAATTTTCACAGTTAGCTGTTACGTTATTTACAAGACTTTTAAATGTGAAAATTCAGACCCTACTGTAATTGCTTTTGTAGATTATAAACGTGATTGGAATTTAAGTTCTATTTTTAAAAATTGTTTCTCTACGTCTCATTCAATTGAACATAGTTTTTTACAAGTTGTGAGATAAAATTTATCGAGTTTAATTATATTTCCGATTAGAAAATAATCAAAATCGACAAATTATTGTCTCGAACACGAATTTTAAACCTAAAATTTTATTTTGGGTTTGAATTATTAAATTTACTATTAAATTAAGTTTTTTTTTTTTTACTGATTTTATTTATTGTTACGTTGAATACTTTCGCATTGCTTAGTTACATGTTTAAAAATTTTATTTGGCACTTGGAATGTGTTTTCCCAATTCTAGCAATTTGTAATGAACAATTTCAGTTGGTGGTTGCAGTGCAATTTTTGCTAGATTTGCACGCGAGAAGAGTACTGTATTTGGAAATTAATTTCTATGTAGTCAAATCGACCAATTTTCGATAAAGACGTTGTTTTAACTAATTATATTTTATTTATATAAGCACTTTTTCATCTCCCTAAGGAATATTGTTACCGTGCACCTGAACCAGATTTTGTTAACAATTTTCAAAACTAAATTTTGTACTTTTTTTTTATTATAAAAATTGCACTTTTACTGAAACTGGCCATGGAGAGGCGGGACTCTTACTAGTTTCAAAAGAAAGTAATAAAAATTTGCACCGTGATTATTGAACGCTTTACCATTACAGAATTGAGATTGAAGATTAAATTTGTAAGATTGTAAATCTGATTTACAGAGATGGAAATCAATTTTACTTTTGTGTAAATATTTCATTTTTCTTTACCTCGTGAGTCGTGACGTCATTAACGACCTACAATGTCTCGTGCAGTTAAAAACAGTTGGTAGATGAGTAGAAGTCGATTTCTCTTGAGATGGCAATTTTCGATGTGAGGCGCGCGTTAAAGCGATGTCGCGCCTCGTTTCAGTTTGAGTGCTGTCGATTTTTCTCGGCTGAATTTGTATTGCGTCAAATGTAACGGGAAAATTTTTATCCAATATGGCAGTCACCGTTTTGTAATTAAATTAACTATTGCGTGAAAAGTGGTTCTCACGGGGAGCATCAACAAAATAATTTTGTTTGCTTCGTGAGATGAGATGAGTTAAAATTAGACTTATTTGATGATCTGAAATTTTATTTCCGCGCTTTAAGCAATTTGTGGTGAATAATTGCAATTGACGTCGCAATTGCAACTTGGCTTGATTTGCTTGGCGTGAAAAATATTTTGGAATTATCGTAACTTCTTATCAAGTTTGATAAATATTTCTACTTCAGCCTCCAGTTTTTAATAAGATACCATGTTCAAATTTTCAATCGTATTACTATATTATTGTCATTTACCCATAATTTTAAAGTAAAATTCATTGTTACTTGAAAATCATACGTTTAAAGCACTCGTTGATGTTCATACGTATTATGAATTCGAAAAGCTTAATTTAAGAGTTAAACTACCGTTATAAATTGATAAAGGCGAAAAATATCAGGTCTTGAGTTTTAACTTGTAAGATTTGACACCCATTGAGCTAATCTTTTTTACTTATGGTCAATGTTCGATTTACAAGAAAATTGTACTCATCATTTATTGATTCTAATTAATTCGCGCAAGGTGTATATTTATTAAATGCCGTTACTAATACTGTACTCCGTTTCATAATTTCATGTATTATTTTCGTGTTTATAGCTCGGAATATGCGTAATACCCAAGTTTAAAAGCGTTTTATTAACTAGTCATTAGTTGGACAGAACCACGTTGTCATTTTGAAAATTTCTCCAGTGATATAAAATACTAGCTTTAAACTGCCTTTTTGGTAATTTTTGATGCGATTAATTGACAATTTTTCGACTGTGTTTCATTATCAAACCGTGTATATAAATCTCGGGTCAGCGAAGTGACACTGATGCAATGGTCATTTCAGCATATTTATGCCTTAGTAAAATGACGGAATGTGCGGCAAGAGTTTGACTGTAAAATGGAATGTTTTATGTCACTTTCGAAATAATCTTTTGCTTTTTACTGTGAATTTCGATAATTAGGAACTTACGGTAATCCGGAATTGGTCAGGCCCCATGCATTCTGGATTCGTGAGGTATTTTTAATTGTTTATTTGAGATTTGTTTCGCAATTCCTCGTTGAAATTTTTATTAGCAATAATTTCTCAAACAATTTATCGGTTAGTCGAGGAGTTGCTGTACGTACTGAATTTGTCGAGTTTATGTCGGAAAACTGTCGTAGACAATTTCTAGATCTTGATCCACTGGTAGTGTTAGCACTAAACTTTTTATTTTTCAAGCATTTTGCCACATTTCAAACGTAATGTAACCCCCGCGGTTGGCGAGGGAGACCTGAATTACAGCAGTTTATTTTAAATTGACTTTAGACAACTTTGAAATGTAATCATAATTATTAATTTTAAAAGACATAACTTACATCTTTTTTGCCAGCCAGGTGTGGCAAAAATTATGAATTATGAAAAATGAATTATGAAAAATTATGAAATTATGTCAAAGATTATGAATTCGCCTAACACGTTTTAAAAATAGTGAATTTAATTTCACCCTCGATGTTAGGGGTGAAATATTTGTTTGCCACATTAACCGTCTTCCTTCCATTAATTTTTTTGCTAACACGTAGTTTACTGTTTATCATGAACACGTTTTATTAAAAAAATGTTTTTACTCCCCCAAAGTAATTCGCCAACAATTTCCAAAATCTACACAATTAACGAATTATTTTTGTGGATTTCGTAAAAATTGTCAACATTTTGAGTACATTTAATTTCTTGAGCTGAGTTTAAATATTCTATATTTATAATAAGGCTACCGTACATTTATAATACGCACGATCTAAATTTAATCGAGGAGTGGGTGATTTTCCAACCGAAATATGTTCACTACAAAAAAAAATTTTTACTGCACCGGATAATTTTTTTCTGGTTAATATTTCCTTAAGTTTTTGTATAATTGGTTTAAGTACAGGTATCTCATCTGTAGTTATATTAATTGTGACAAACCACGGGTTACTGTGTAGTATTATTACTCCGTATTACATTTTAAAAGGTAAAATATTTGCAATAATTTTGTGGAAGAAAATTTATTTTACTGTATTTTGTAACATCTATTTGTAAACTGAAATATTTTCGTTGTTTATCCATGTGACAATATTTAATTATTTAGTGCCAAAAAAATAACTACGTCTTTGTGAGTCTGTCACACTGACAATAAAATTTAAATGTCATTTTGAAAGAAAAATTAAGGCCAATTACGAATTTTTACAAACAATGTTTTCTTTTGAGAATTGTTAACACCGCATTTTTACGAGTTCTGCAGAAATGTGCGGAAATTACAGTGTGCGATGTTAAACATTAATTTTGTGATCAGTCACAAAATTAGTTTTCACTTATTTAGTTTTAACAACAATTGTCACGGTTTGTAAACAAAAATTTCGTCGTACGTGTTTATTACATGTGAGTTTAATTGCAACAAATGAAGAGTAGCATTTTATTGCAGACATTTTTGTTTCCTGCAATTACCATCCTTTTAAATTTCGTAAAATTAAACTAAAATATTGCTTTTTATTTTTAAATTGTAAATGTATATGAGAACCAACGCCGTTAAAAAATGTGTTTCTGTATTATCCAAACTTACTCACTTGTCCTTAATTTTAAATTCACGTAGTCATTGATTAAATGGGATTTATTTATTGGTGATCAGTACATATTATCAACTGTTCTATTTTTGCAGTTATTTATTTAGTGCAGTGAAAACCGTATATTTATTTAGTTTTGGACGTTGTTTAATATACAGTACAGTATATCTAAAATAT
This sequence comes from Stigmatogaster subterranea, assembly GCA_034696085.1. Classification (NCBI taxonomy): domain Eukaryota; kingdom Metazoa; phylum Arthropoda; class Chilopoda; order Geophilomorpha; family Himantariidae; genus Stigmatogaster; species Stigmatogaster subterranea. Next base: position 4,805 of record JAQIWS010000958.1, on the reverse strand, counting down.
AAAATAGAAAATTTTTGTCGTTTCTAAACTGCACAAATTTTCAATTTTGTAAATTTGAATACCTAAATGTGAATTTTTGTAAGTGATGACAATAAGTGTAAAATTCTAATTTAGCGATGCGAAAATTTATTACGAATTTTAAGAAATTGTGTGATTTTATTGTGTGATTTTACGAGGAAAATTTTAATTCATTCTGAAATTCACATGATGTATACTGTATACTTCGTAATACTTTGTCAAGAAAGATTTTGGTTATAGTCCATAACAAGAACAATTTGATCGCGTATTGAATTATAATAAAATTATTAATATTTTCACTAACATTTTATCTGTCCAACTGGTAAAACTATTGTGTAATATTGTTATAACAGTTAACGTTTGTCAATTTGCAAAACTGGTTTCTACAAAATGTTTTATTATTAAATTGATACTTCAAAATAAACGAACTTTGATGACTTAGTTGTGTTTTATTCAATTTCGCAATCTCACAATTTTAGTAATATATACGGAGTACAAAATAATTCTTTTTGTACTACTGTACTCGTTATTTAATTTCATACTGTACTCCGTACAGCGCATTTTGATCTCTATAGCTATTTAGGCGGCGTTAAACTCTCATTACTCTTCAATTTTTGCTCATTGATGTTATCATTCCAACACTGAGTTAACCATTGAACTTCTAAGTAATAAGGCCTAATTTTACGAGCCCATTTATTGTATATCACAAATTTATAATTAAAATGTAATTACGTTTATGTGAAAATTAAATTTTCTATTGTGTATTTTACCGTAAATCCGTGCTTTCAAGTAATTTACAAGAAACTTAAGATTTTTGTTATAATTTAGTCGGATTTGTTTATTTCGAGATTAAGAAAATTAACAGAAATATTAACTGGTTTATTTAAAATAAACGTGTTGTTATTGGATACTATATTTTTCTGAAAAGTCTTTGTAAATATTGACTCATACTTGAACGTATTTTACAACATTTGTAGATTAAAACCGTCTCTTCGTCTGGTGGATTTTTACATTACATGAAATGTGTCTAGAGTTAATACAGTATTAGTAAACTGGATACTCAATGTTGTTGCCTCTATATTTATTAGTTGAAACTGCAAATCCTGCAAATCCTTGTTCGAGTACCTTACTCCAGTACTCGAACTTTGTCCGTGTAAGCAAAGTAGTTTATACATAGTTTGAGTAGTTTGACATACGGTATTTGTCTTTGCAATATTTACAAACCCGCTAGTATGTTGCAGTTGTGGAATGTGTTTGACACTTCAAGCAGTTTTATGGAAAATTTCGGTTGTGATTTTGCGTGATTTGTTTAGCTTGTCTTTGGGATATAAATATGTCTTCAATTTTCACGTTTGGGAAGTCTCAGTTTTCAATGAGAAACTTCATTTCTCCATTTTTAATTGCAACATTTTTTAATTTTGTTCAAAAAATATCCAACCACGTGTACAGTACGGTACCTTTATTGCATTTTTAATCACTACTCGTAGTTGGTACAAGCAATGAACAAACATGCAACTTATTTAAATGTAATTTATTGTGACACACGTTGATGACCTTTTACTCGGCAATCCGAAATCCGGAATGCTTGGGATCAATACGCTTGATCTCAAGCTTTCCGGATAAAGGAATTACTTATTTCGAAATTCGAATCAATTATTTACTAAGATGTAACGGGTTTTCTACAGTTGGATTCCTTTTATTGAAATAATCATTTTTCTAGACTTCATTTTTCTGTTTTATTTTTTTCTAGTCAAAAAACAAACCGTCCCGAAGTTTCTGAATAGTTTTATTTTGATGAGCAGGGTAGCAATTTAAAACGTTCATCGTTGAAAAAATTGCACCACGACGATGCACATCCCCATATTGTTGGCAGAAATGATTGATTGCGATCTAGAACTGGAAATTTGAGTTGTTGGATGATCCTTCTTACAACTGACCCCATAACTATAATTTTCATTTTTTTATGGCCCGTGAAGTCATCCCAATTTTTGAATGCAATCGGTCGTCCTGGCAACAGTATGGCAATGTTTGGTTATGCTGATGCAAAATCAATTCTCTAGGGTTTCCCCCCGCAATTGTTTTTAACATTTTTTTACGCGTTGTTCTATTGAGTTTTCTTAACAAAATTTTTATTTTAAATTAAAATTCAATATCCATATGCAGAGTTTATTTTCGTACTGGAAATGTGTAAGTTCATGCATGTAGATTTTACAATAAATATAAGATTGTGAACGTACAGAATTTGTGATAAGTTGTTTGAGAGAGTGTTATTCACGGGATTTCTGGTTTTTCAGAATTGTGTACATTATTTTCTTAAGCAGAATGTAATTAACTCATTCGTTTACCGAACTGTAGAAAACTGTCCTATTTGTTATCGTTACACCACAAGTTAATTCACTGTAATCAATTTCAACCCGTGTTAAAAAACGACGTTGTCGAAATTGGTGATAGAAGACGTCACGACGAAAAATTCCAAACCGTGCATAGAATCCAATCCAATCTACTTCAATATATTGTGAAAGAATATTTTCAGTAGGTTCCACTTAAGTGAAGAGTTGATATGACTAAAGATTAAAACTTTATGCGGTTTTCTACTTCTAAAAATTCTATATGTAAGAATGTAAGATAATTGAACCAGAAATATTACAATATTCTTAAATTTTTTTCTAGGGTCACTGAATTAAAAATACTTTTTTTACGTAAGTTTATCTGAGAAAAATTTTAAATGAAAAATGTTGGATTTTTGCTTAGAAAAAGTCAACTAATACCGTTCTCATAATTACGAGAATTTGAGGATAAATTTAACTAAAATTGGGCTTAAATGTTTTTGTTAATGGAAATACCGGTATACGTGTGTTTAAATGCGTTGTCACTGTAGTGGTCTGGGGTCTTGATTTTTGTACAAGTCGTAAATTTTGACTGTCTTTATTTTTAAGACAGATTTACGGCTAGCCAAGAACAACCGCTAAGGACGAACTTCGATGAGTTGTCGCTAGGAAATCTTAAATTTTGTCTTAAAGTGAGTTTACGACACTTGATTTACGACAAAAATTAGAAAAGATTAGATTTTTCGGAAATATATATGAAAAAAGAATGTTACTTAACTGAAAGTACAGTAATGGATCAAAAAGTGTTAATAAAATCGAAATACTATACTGTACAGTATGAATGATGATTTTGTATGTACTGTAAAGTTTGATTTCTTCTTGAATTTTTCTAGGAAATTCTGGTTATTTTTTGCCTAAAATTGTGTTTACAATTTTGTGTAAAAATTAAAATTGAATTAGTGTTCAAATTTTGCTCGTCATTTCTTAGTTATTAAATTTTTATCAAAATTTTGAAAGGTTAAAAGTTGTCGCGAATATCTTTCTACAAATCTGGCTCGTGATTTGTGGTGAATTATTTATTTTTAACGATGTTATCTCATTTCATATACCATATATTAGAAAAAATATTTTCGTGCATATGAGATGCATACCCAACCAAACTTAGTGATATATTAGATAGTTTTTCATTTTAACTCAAGGTTTTTGTTGAAAATCAACACTAAATTTAAAGAAAAAATGTCCACGAATTGCTACTGGTTGAGTTTTTGCAATGATGAGATAGTTTTGAGGATGAGCCAAATAGACCAATAATGAAATTTAAATAGTTTTATTGTGTTTTTACCTTACTGGCGTCATTTGACAATAAGTCCCAATTGAATAGCCAAATAATTTCGTGCGTCGGAGACGTCAAGGTTTATTCGCCATTACTCTCTCTCTCTTTTTCTTAACAGTGTCTAGCAGATCTTTATCCGCATTTTCTTTTGATGCGTAATGATGATTTGCTAACAGTTATCGCTACACATTATGAATAATTTTTGTTGTGATAACTGATAAATATGGAATTAGTTGTAAATTAAAAATTTCATTTACAAATTTTATTACGAAGTTGAGATTTTTGATTATTGAAAGAATTACAATCAAGTGTTCTTATAGTTTACAATGTTTTATAAACTGTAACCATAACTAATGTTTCGTTCAACTTGATGGCCATATGTATTGTTTTTAACTACTGTATATTGGCACCAGATGTCAATCATGGTTTATTTTAGATTTGGTTTCTATAGAAATATCACAATGTTTACAGATAGAAATGTGCACTTTTATTGCACAATAAAAGTGCACATTTCTATCTGTAAACACGTACTGTCGTCTATCTTCGAAATCATTCTCCATGGTACCATTAGGCCTGAGAGAAATTCAACATTCATGTTTGTATTCGTTCTGGTTCCTCCTCGACGCAACATTTTGAGTTCCGAACAGAATACAAAGCGCTTGCCGCCACGATATAGTTGTAATTTGAGTAAATTGTGATCTAAAACTATTTTATATCAAATTCTAAAAATGGAACGCATGTAAACTTAAATCTAAAAGGCATAGTTGTCGTTGTCACTTGTCACGTGGCAAGTGCGTTTACTTTACTTCTAAATTTTAGAAATAAGTAACTTTTATTTTTGCTAAGTTTGGGGAGTTTTGTAATTTCTGTCGCGAGGTAAGAATAATTTGTGCTGCTTTTGACTTATTTCTTAATCATGGTTTGACCACGTCACCGGTGCAAATCTGTTCTCTCAATTTAGCAAACAATGGTGGATACTTTAATTTTGGTACATAAGTGGAAAAAAAATCAAAACTACAGTAAATAGTTTAAGCACAAATTAAAGTACGGTATCTATACCTATATTTCTCAAAGTTTGTGTGTGTGTGTGTTTGTGTGTCCGCCTAAAGGCTCATTTATTTGAAGTC
>JAQIWS010000957.1:0-14293 GCA_034696085.1 Stigmatogaster subterranea | reverse complement strand
GATTTTGACACAGGAGTAAAAATTAGTTCAGAAACAACGCAAGTTTGTACCAAGAAATGTAAACAAAAATTTTATTACCATACAATGGATGTCACGGATGTTGACAATCGAGAAGTAACAGTGAGTTTGCTATCGCGTTACGTTCGGGTGTTAACTGAACGATTTTCATACGATACTATTTCATTACTGTGCGATATTGGAGGTAATCTCGGACTTTACTTAGGCCTGTCCGGCTTCAGTGTAGCAGAAATAATATTCCAGTGCTTTACTTTATTGTATTACAAAAGAAAATTGTTTTTAATACAATCGAAAAATTCTTTGCATTGCAAAGTTATAAAAAAATTGAAGTCAGAACTCATAAATAGTGTTTCACCTTCGCCGACACTGGATAAAAGAACATCACGAATTTGTGATTTTAAAATTATCCAACTCATCATTTTTGGAATTTTTGCGTATCAAACTTTCGACCGCGTGATGCATTACTTCACCTACCCTATTACTCTTTCGATTGAGTTAGTTGAAAATACTATAGACGATACTCCAACCGTTGTGTCATGTTTTAGTTCGATTGACGTGCTAAATATTAACAGAAAATTTGCTGATCAACTAAATATTGATAGTCACAAGCTCGACTTTATTGATTTATTTACATATTCAACTGTTAGAAGTGCGGCTGAATTGTGGACAATGGCTCCAAACAATTCTGACTTCACGCACCAAAGACAAAACGTAATACAAATATTTTCTGGATTGTATACCAGTAATTAGTTTATTATTTCTTGTGGCTTCCAGACTGGTAATTATTGGAAATCATTCAGGACTTATTTTGAAAATTGTATGATGTTGTTCGGAGCTAGAGGTGAGAAATTGAATTATCTACCAAAAACTTTAACTGCACTACAAGTACAACTTATGCTTTCAGATATTACTATCCTGACTTCAAGACTTCAGTGTAATTATGTGGTAATTGTAATACAGTATATTAAAATATAAGTTATGTATTCTTTGTCATTGTTATGATTATATTTGTCCATTACAGAACATTGCTATACCACCGAACTATGGTTTTGATATAAAGATGTACTTTGTTTTAAATTGTGGTTACCACAATACAATAAAATACCGACGACAAATGGTAACTTAGTTAATGAAACTAAAATTTATTTCTTTTCACGATTTACCCATTAACAGATAATCAGAGAAAACACTCACGTTAATCCGTGTGCATCAGGAGATGAACCAATTGAGTGTATTGCAAACTGTTACGTGTCGAAATTAGCGGGAAGAAATATTTCGTGCAGGTTTAAGAAAAATTAAGCATTAAGGGTATTAAGACTAAGTGTCGATTTCAATATTTTTTTTTTTACTTTCAGCTTATCCTTCATGCAAATACCTAACGTACCATCTTGTAAATCATCTTTTATTCCAAAACAAGTCAGAGATGGGTATTTAGAAACTCTTTTGGGTACTGATCCAATCCGCGAATGCTCGTGTGCATCTCGATGCAATGAAACCATATATACATTTACTCACGCTGCGATATTCACATCAGAAATAGAAAGTGCAAGTGTTTACATGCAAGAAACCCAAAATTGGGAGATATTACGACAACAATTGTCATTTTCTATTGAAAAGCTATTTTGTGACATCGGTTCAAATTTAGGTATTTTCACTGGTTTGTCCTTAATATCGACCTTTCAGTTACTTTTCAAATCACACCGCTTTTTGATCAAACTTCTAGTAAAGGGGCGAAATAAGTAGCAATATTTGCATTAAACTCCTTTTTTTTAAAAGTTTGATTTAAGTAAATTGACAAGGAAAATACTACCAGATGTATTTGTATGGAACGGTGACTTGGAAAGGTACAAAGCTGTGAATTAAAGTAGTAATTCATTTTTCTACATTGAAATCTTGGCTAAAAATCTTGTTCAAATTGTCCTTTTCGTTCTAAATTTGTTGCTAGCTAGTGTGGACTCCTGTGTTGTAAAAGTCACTTGTATTGCAGGACTTTTGTCCCGGGATGTATTATTTGTCATACCAGAAATAGAAATTTATCTTGTAATTGGTTTAAATTCTGTACGCACATAAATTTGTTGAAAAAAATAATTAAACTTCATTTTGTGTAAATTATAAATGTACATGTTAATTTCAAATAAAGCAGAGAATAAATATAACGGATGTGTGTATTGATTAACGAAGTATACCAAAAGTACGATTCTCATAAGTGTGTATATTTATGAGATGCAGTGACATCATGCACACCCCAGCGCCTTGAGTGTACTGCAAGCATTAATGAAAATATTTCGAAATGTCACGGTACCCGGAACGCGGAAAAAATGGCAGATTCTGTATTACAAAAGAACTTAAAAAAAAACTTTTCGACAAAATTATAAAATTCTTGCCAATGAAATTTCATTGAAAAATAATAAAAAATTGTCTAATTGCAGCAGTAACTCATGTTTTATTTACACAACGACATTAAGTTATAACGAGTATTCGCTTTGCATTTAACATAATTTTTTTAAAAATTCAATATTGCACGTGCGCTTTTGAATATGCATGAGGTCAGTCAAGTTGACTATGATAAGATAAGTGTTTTACGTACATTGTGACATTTACGCTGACTGGCTATTAAATCAATATCTCTTTCGGTTTTGCAACACCTGGACATGTTTATTGAACTAAAATTCAAACTGGCGATGTTGGTCACAGCTGTGTTCGGAGTCTGTTATACTGTGTGTAAACCGTGCTGTGTGTTTTGAAAAATTAATAAGTTCTGAATTACCTAAAAGTTTTAACGCTTCTGGAGGTTCAGAAAACGTACTATCCTTTAGGGCACATAGAGGAACGTATTTTGAGCTGGATCAATTTAGTGGTTGTTATTTTTCTTGACTCTGAAATATCTAAACAGAATTCAAATAAGTATATGCTTCATAGCTAGAGATATAATGAGTACAAATGTTTAAATGTTAAATTTTTTATAAGCTTAATATGGATCCCAGACAATTAATAAAAAGAAAAATACAAAATACGCTCAAGTGCGTGATGTTGAAAGAAAGATATCAATTCGATTTACTTTCTGGACTGCAGCTACAGCGGTCCCACAGATCAAAAATTCATTTTATCTTTTGGTTTATATCTCTTTCCATCTGCATTTTTTTGTTCACAATTCACACTGAACAAAGAATTGCTTACTTTTTGAGCTATCCTAAAGCAGTAGATCTAACCTTTGAAACCCTTCAAATGGATGATCTTCCTACAATGATGTTGTGCAACGGTCATTTCTGGTTGCTATTAATGCACTTAAAAACTGTCGGTAGGATCGAAGCGAACAATTTTGATGCCATTTGGCGAGGTACAAATACTACCTCCAAAATTGAAAAAGCGTATTTCGCAAATGTGAGTAACCAATTTTTACACAAGATTTTTTTTGTAATACAATAACCGCATTATACAATTTATCAAACTTACAGGAACTTTTGAACTTTAACATCAATGCCACCATGGAAAACATTGTAACTTCAATAGGAATATGTACAGATGTATTTAACGGTAAATACTATACCGTATATTAATGCCATACTTTTTTTCTGTCATTAAACATCGTTGATACAGTGAATACTATTTCATTTCTCTTTTAAAAGTAAAACCAGTGGCTGTATCTTCGCTATTAAACTTGAATGTCATATTCAAAAAATTGACTGTGCCGATAACGTGGGTATGCATTAAACATTATTGCCAAGACAGTTCTAAAATTTAATTGCAAAACGTTAGTGTAGTTGATTCTGTTTCTTCTTAACGTTTGTTTCTAGCTATTCTTAAAACCACGTGATACGCAGTTCATCAGCTTCGAAATGAAAATGATTGTAAAAAGAGAAAATCAAAACGAAGTGATCAAAACCACACCGGAAAAGGTAAGAATTAAATTTTTCTTAATGAAAGCAAACTGTTCTTGCACTGCTGTACCGATCGAATCCCTTTAGTTTGAGATTACGAATTCAAAACTTTTTAGTACAGCGCATAATTTCAAAATTAATACAATAATAAATAATATTGTTTGCTTTTTAAGTACAATTTATTAAGTACGAAACAGCAACCGTGCGTGAGTGTAAAAGAATTCGATGACTGCTATCTCCAATTACTGCAAAGAATATTTTCTAAAACATTCAACAAGTGCAAGTAAATTTAGATTTTGGCAGCCAAAGAAATATCCACGGTTTCATCCGAATTTATTTTTTCTATTAGGTTGTTATTTATGACTTCAAACCAAGAACTACCCGACTGTGAGCCAACAGCAGACATTGCTAAAGTTTTAGTACGGTACAAAGTGGGAAGTGATCCAGCATCAGATACAGTAAAGCGTTGTAGTAAGAAGTGTGAACAAAAATTGTTCTACTCAGCGGTGGATGTTACTGATGTTGCCGATGTCAACAAACCACAAATAAGGCTGAATGTGATAACTAATTACATTCGAGTAATGACTGAACGATTGTCTTATGATATTATTTCATTATTGTGCGACGTTGGAGGAAATCTTGGTCTTTATTTAGGACTATCTACTCTAAGTGCGGTGGAAATAATATTCCAATGCCTAGCTCTCTTATATTTCAAGAGAAAATTGTTTGTAATGTCGAAAAATTCATTGAATTGCAAGATTATTGAAAAATTGAGGTCAGGTGTAATAAACAACGACAAACCATCAATAAACAATGTCAGACCATCATCAAACAATATCGTTAACACACGAAAAACGCTTTTTGTGTGGAATTGTAAAATAACTCGAGTGATTATTTTCGTTATTTTTATTTACCAAACCTACGACCGAGTAATGCACTATTTAAAATACCCCACTACATTTTCAATTGAACTAACTGAAGACAATATAGATGACAATCCATCTACTGTTTCATGCATGAATTCGATTACTATGTTACAAATGAAGAAACAAATTGCAATTTTTGTTAATGCCTCAATTGACGACGTTAGTTTTACCGATGTTTATTACAATTCCGATTTTGATAGCTCAACTGAATTATGGACATCAGCTCCGAACGAGACCGAACACGCACATGTAAGATTTCACGTAAAATGTTTTATAATTGAAATTGCATCAATTTTTTGTTTTCAAGCCTGTTAATAATTTGGGAGAATTCAGGACTAATTTTGAAAACTGCATTCACTTGTCGCCGCGCAGTGGTAACATTAATCACTAGAAAAAACTTTTGTACTGTATATTAATATAATACTATTGTGGTTGTTTTTAGAAGTAGCACTCTTTCACTCAAAACTTTATTGCAATTATTTGGTAAGACTAATATAATGAAGAGCGTGTTGGGACATTTCTAGTGTGATGAATAAAATTTTATTATCGTGGTTGTAGAATATTGCTGTACCTACAGAACATATTTTGGATATAAAGAAGCTATTTATTTTTAAGTGCGACGATTACAACACGGTAAAATTCAGGCGACAAATGGTATATTTTATTTGAACAACGACGTGATGGTTGTTTTCACGGATTCATTTTATACAATAGATAATCAGAGTAAACACTCGCGTTAATCCATGTACATCCAGAGACGTCACGAATAATTGCATTATAAACTGCTACACGTCGAAGTTGGCAAAAAAAAATATTTCTTGCAGGTATAAGTATAAATTTATCCGAAATAGTAATGCATAAGTTTAGAAAATTGGGATGAAAAAGAATTGATAAACAACTAACAACTAATTATATTGATTACTTTCAGTTTATCTTTCATGAATATATCTAATTTGTCAACGTGTGATTCACCTACCACTCCAGTGCGAGTAAGGGATGAGTATTTAGAAACTTTTTTGAGCACAAATCCGTCTAGCGAATGCTCGTGCAAACGTCAATGTAATGAAACTATATATATATTTACGCACACAGTCTCAATACTTGGAACAGAATTAAGCAATACTGTATATGTCAAAGAAACACAACTGTGGGAGGTTTTACGCCAACAATTCTCATTTCCCATTGAAAAACTATTTTGTGACATTGGTTCACACTTGGGTATTTTCACTGGCATATCCTTAATAACAACTTTTCAGGTATTTCTCAAGTCAAAGAATATTTTGAGCAAACGGAGTTGTTTAAAATAGTTCAGTATGGAATGATTAATTTCACAAAGTATTCATGTTTGGATTTAGGTACTGCGTATGTACAAATATTTCATAAATACTGTATTTAATTTCACTAAAAAGTCTCAATGTTTTCTTAAAATTATATGTAAACAAGAGTTAAGCTACTAGTAAGTTCAGAGAATCAATGTATACAAAAACCAAGGAGCACAGTATCGTCAATTGCAATATGAATTGAAATCTAATTAAAATATATTATTTATGGGTCTTACCTGCTCGTTCGTGTTGACTAGTTGCTATAGAGTGTAGACCGAGACCAGAATCATCACGGGACCCTTCTGTGTTTGTTTATTACGGCTCACAACCAGATTTAAACTTGCGATCACTAGATAAAGCAGCCATTTTTGGAGTTGCTGTCACCACCAGAGTGCGGTAGTTTACACACGCAGTCAAAAAGTCAATTCTTGCCAAAATTTACTCTAGTATGACACAAGATCAATTAATACTGTAACTGCACTTTAAGGCGGCAAAAATTTGTCACAATTTGGTTACGCAAACTACTAGTTACACGAATTGCAGAGCTTAAGCCAAATTACGCAGGCTTATGTACAACATTAATCAACAAGTTTCTTTTAAGAGTGGGATAGTTTGTCTTGAAATATTTTTTGTTTCAGATAAATAAATTTCAAATTCGTTCAAGTTTATAAATTAACATCAGTATTCTTTATTCCAAAGATTTTGCTGTTTTAATGTATGATGTTTGCAGTTGTAGAAACGTTGTCCTTAGGAAATGATTGTCAATCTTGTAATAATATTTACACCAAACAAAATGTTCAAGTGTCAACTTACCGTACCTGCCATCATTAAAATATAAATCTTTATCATTTTATATGTTAAAGTGCTGTAATGTGTTGTGTGAAAAGTGTGGAAGAAAAGAGTAAAAAATTTGCATAGAAGTAGAAAAATTGAGACCAAACGAAAAAATAATCAAAACTTGTGTTTGGAAAAAAAACCATAAAAAAATATTTAAAAACGTCCATGCACCAATAAAAAATTCTCCTAAAAACTTGAAATAAATTTGTCTAAAATAATAACGAAAATCATAAACAAATGAACCAAAAAAATATATACAAAGTGGAATTAGATATGCAAGCACAACAAAAACGAAAAAACAAAGTTTGAAAGAGAAAAAGTTTTTCCACTTTTAATAAAATCCATCAAGATTACATTCATATAGAAGTATAAAATAGAGAAAAACAAAAACAAACAAAAAAATTAAAATTAAAAAGAGATAAGATAGTAAAGAGATACTCATCTAAACATTGCTCTCACCATTTTGAAGACATCTTTTTAATCCTTAAAACCAATCTTAACACAAAACTCAAATTTTTTCCTCCAAAAAATACTTTCTTCAAACATGGCGGAGCAAAAGGCTAAAGATTAATGTATTTATATCACCCTGTATATAAAAATGAAGGAAGAGAGGAAAATTTACAAACAGTATTTTTCGTTTTGGTAAAGAGAGAAATTGATACAAGTAATTGGTATATTATAGAATTATTTTTTTTTTAGCGTTTTCTTAATCTTTTCTTAATATTTTAAGAAATAACTCATAATTAGAGAGATAAAAAAGAGATTTTTATCTACTTGAAATCTTTTTTTTCTTATCCTTTGTTTTTCTTTTAAAATATATATTGTATTATCATTAATTATTATATATATTTTTATGCTTATTCTAACACGATATGGACAAAGAATAAAGAAGATATGACATCACATGAAATAAAACACCAAGAAATATTTTAAAAAGGAAGAAAGTAGACACGAAAGACGTTTTGAAAAATGAGTTAAGATATACAAATTGTGCAATAGATTTCCATGTTTTTTATCTTAAAATTTCTTTTTTTTTTAAACATTTATTATTTTTTTGATAATTAATCAATTAATTAATAATTTTTTATTTCAATTTCCCAGACACAACATTAGAATAGAAAAACAGATTATTACAAAAATTCAAATCTTTAATCTGAAATTTGTTCATCTTCACATAGTACAAGAACTATTTAGTAAATTTTTGTAATAATGCTTTAAATTTATTTAGATTTTTATTTTTTCAGATCCAGCCATTTTGTTTTTAGTTTAAGGTTTAGTTTTATTTTTTCCACGTTGGATTTTTATATTTTAAGTTGTTTTTAGCACCTTACATTTAAAAGTAAACCAAGGCACGTTTTTTGTAGCTGTTTACAACTGTTAATTTTTGGTATTTTTTCCCTACAATCTCAAATTTCTCAAATTAATTCACTTAAAAATTGATAATGGAAATTTTTCATTTCTCAAATTTAAAATTTTTAAACTTTTTCTTATTTTTAAATATTTTTATAATCAGCAGACATACAATCATGATATAAACACACCAACAATATTTTACTTATTTTTTTAAAAATCAAACCTTCCATTTTGTTTTTTTAATACTCAAAATTATAAAACCAAAATTAAAAAATTTTCCAACTCTTCACTCGTAAATTCGAAAAATATCCATCAACTCTTTTCTATGATATTTCTCACTTCAAAAAAATTTTTTTCTCAAATAAACCAAAAACAAAATTATAACATTAAAAATTAAAATAAAATTATTATAAAAAATTGTTTTGTTCCCTTGTTTGTGATGAGGCACAATGATATGAAAATTCGTTTTCTTTTCCTTGTTATTTGTTATCAAAATACAAACAAGCTTTTTTAACCTTTTTTTCTCGTTTTTAAAAAATTTCGGTAATTACCACCATTGCTTAATGTTTATCTTTAATTAACTCTTTTCTTTCTAATGTACCATTGATTTTTTGTTAGTTCTCTTTGCTTTTTAATGTTTCTAAATTTTCTTTTCGTGTTTCGCCTGAGATTTATTTCTGAGGAGGCAATTATCACACATTTTAACACTTAACTTTTTCGTCATTTTTTATCATAAATTTTCTAAACAGCAAGAAAAACTTTTTTTCTGTAGAAATAAAATAGAAAAAAACCAAAACTACAAAAATGCATTTTATGTTTTAAATTTTTTTCATTAAATCTGTGATAATAAATCCTTAACTCTTTTATATCCACTTTTTTCCTGATTATAAAATTTCTAGCATTTAAATAAAAATTAAAAATACAAATTGAAAAGAGGAATATGTAGTCAAAAAAGATTATTTTAACTATGAAATAAAATAATAGATTAGGTAAGATTAAATGGAATGCCCTGAATACAATAAAAATTAAATCAAGAAAAATGAACAAAAATTGAAAATTATAAAAATTATGGATAATAAATTATTATTATTAATAATTAATTATTTTTTTCCATCTTTTAACAAATTTTTATCAGTAAAGGCACAGCTGATGACAGGATAAATAAAAATTCTTGATATGTCCAAATAACTCAAATTTTTCATTTTTTGGCAAATATTTAATAATTTCAATATTTATTATAAATTTGATAATTTGATTGTAGGAATTCACTTTTTGATGACTTTTTGTAAATCGATATGTTAATTTTTTAATACAAATTTAAATTTTTTTCACTTAAATAAATCGTTAGTTTTTCGTATTTCATCAAAATCATTAATTCACTAATAATAATAATTAATTTTCTTATCTCAAACCTGTGAGATAAAAATGTACGATTAATAAGAGAGAATAAAAATAAAAATTAAACTGAAAAAAAAATTATAAAAAGTGTTAAATTTTTTTTTGTGTAATATTATTTTTAACTTTTCAATTCATAATTTTTATGAATGACGAATATAATTAAAATAAGACAAAAAGAGATACAGCAAAAAATCAAAATTCAACAAAAATCAAGCAAGCTGTTTCAAGTTCAATATTTTTTGTATTAAATCTTCAAATTTTTAAAACATGCCTCTTCAGATTTATGTGTACATTTATTTATCTTATTTATTCAAATATTTTTGTTATTTTTTCTCTTTTTCTCGTAAAAATATATTTTCGCCATTCGTGAAAAGGAAAAAGTTATTCATCATCATCAATTCTCGAATAATCAATATTACTAATAAATCAATAATCATTTTTCATTTAAATCTTGTAATTTCAAATTTTTTTTTTGTAGTTTTTTTTATCATTTTTTTGCTTATATAGTTTGTTTTTGTTGCAAAAATATCGAGTTAACCACTAACAGTTAAATCATCATTATCATTATCTTCATCATCAATCATTACCAATAAAAAAACAAATTATTCAGCTACCAAAAAACAAAACTCAAACAAAAATCAAAAAATTTTGCATCAAAATATGCACTTCATTTTGTTTTTTTCACCATAAACTAATAAAATTCAATCGAGATCTAAGATTAATTAATTAAGTAAATCCAAGAAATTTTTCTTAAACGACTAAATACAAAAAGTTCCCTTAAAAGTGCATACACTAAAAAAAAATTTTAAATAAAAAGAACAAAAAACAGAAAATCGTATGAAAAAAGAGAAAAAAATCAAAATGGTTACCCCATAACCCCAAATGGAAAAACCACGAACGCAGCATCACAGGCGAAGTTTGGTCCAAGGTTTTTGTTTTAATGTTTTTTTTTTGTTGAATATTTTCTTTTTTCTTGTTTTTTTCCTAAAATATTTCTTTCACTCCAATATATGGGGAATTTCCATTTTCTCAAATGGTCGACTTAGAAAAAGACACGCGCAGGTGACTCGAATCACCCAACTGGTAATTGTGCATATTCTAAGACGAAAAACGAAATTAGTACACAAATAACACAAAAAATAATTTTTTACCAAAATTAGTCATCAACCATTTTTTCAAACTCACAATTAACGCAGTCACTGCTTCTTCAATATTGGACATTTGAATCAACGCCATCTTGCGGTCTTTCCTACAACCATTAAAAAAAAAACTTTCACTAAAAATTCTTAAAATATATTCACAAAATTATAAATTTTTACGGAAAAAATTTGAACGCCTTCACAGTGCCGTTGTTAGAAAATGCATTTCGAATTTCTTCCTCGGGAACACTCGGCCTATTAAAACACGCAAAGAAAACAAAAACAAAATGTAAATAAACAAAAATTTTCCGATAAGAATTCGACAAATTTAAAAACAAAAACATAAATAAAAACATATTTTACGGAATGTTAGACAAATGTAAAGTAGCCGACGGTGGATAAATATTTTGATAATTTTTTGATCCTGGTTTCTTGAATCTATGTAAAGGGGAAGTAGTATAATCTTTGGTCAATCCTGCGTCCTAAAATAAACAAAATTGAATTTATTACCAAAAAATTATTCAATATTCAAATTTTTATTAATTTGTTTATTTATTTATTTACTGGTTGTCCTTCTTTGGGCAGTTGAACTGTTTGATGTTTGGAAGGCATCACTCGAACTTGCCTACCGAACACTTTGATCTTGTCTAAGTGATTCATAGCTGCAAAAATACAATAAAATTATATTATTATTTATGTTCAATAAATTTTATAAATTTTTATATACCTAAATGAGCTTGATGCGGTTCCGCCATTTGTATTAATGCATTGTCCTTTTTATTGAAAAGAATTTTCACGCGGTGGACATCACCGTAAACACCTAGAAAAATTAAGAAAAAAAAAACATTCCCGCCATTTTTTAAGATTATTAACCAAATCGGGCTTAAAAACAAAAATAAAAATAATTTGAAAACAAAAAACCAAAAATGCCCCAAAAAAAATTTTTCCCCATTAAATTCAATAAAAATTTGATTTGTTTTTGTTGTGCATCACTATTAAACAAAAATAAAGTAAAACTTATAATATGAATTATAAATATAAACTAACTCTGAAAAACACAGTTAAAGGCGTTTGAAAGCAAAGGAAAATTACAAATAACGAACAACGAACACGGTTTTTAAAAATAGTATAAAGTATTAAAAAATATAGTAATAATGATAATATTAAATATAAAATAAGTAAAAATACAGTATAAGTAAATAAATAAAACAAATACGCAAGCCAAGAAAAAATAAATAAATAAATAAATTCATATCAAATGTGCTTTCAAGAAAAATAAAATCACAAAAAAATAAGTTTTGTTATTACGGTAAAAAATTTCTAAAAAAATTAATTTAAATAAAAAAAATTGTTAATAAATTCAATTTTTAACTTTTTAAAACTAAAAACTAAAAAAATAGTGCTACACATCAAAAATAAAACCAATTCAATAATAAATTAGTCTAAATTCAAAATTCATGCATACAAAAAAAAAATTAAAAAAAAAAATTTTGGTTAAGAAAATTATAAAAAAATCAATTTTAGTAACTAATAAATTCGAAAATTACTAAATTTCATTCCAATTAATTCTACAAAAATTAATTTCAAACTAAAAATGTCAAAAATTAACAAATTCGAGGGCAAAAAAAAACAAAAATCAAAAAAGTATAAAATGAAAAACATAAAAAACAAAACAAATTAAAAAGTGCTTTGTTTTATAAAACGTACCAAAAAGGGTAAAAAGAGCATCTGGCGTGACCATCTACAGATGAGCGAGATACAGGAAGAGCAGAGGCAGAAGAAGAAATGTCCAATAAAGATCCACAATTGCAGCGAGCCAAGAATGGGAAACCAGAAAAAAAATATAAAAAACAACAAGGAATAAACAAATTAATTCAAAAAAGAGTAATAAAAAAATAATATTGATGATAAATTAAAAAAAATAAATTTCGACTAAAAAAAATAAATAAATTTTTTGTTGTGTGTGTGAGAGATGCAAATTTTTCTAAAACAAATTATTTTTTTAAATCAATGAAATTATTTTTTAAAAATTGTAAAATAACAACAGGTATAAATAAAGCTTAGAAAAATAAATAAATTTTAAGAGAAAAATAAAAAAGGTAAAGATTTAATGATAAAAAATAAAATGTTATTTGTAAATAAAAAACACACAAAGTAACAACGAATTTTTTGCTTTTTTTTTTTGAATGGAAATAATAATAATAAAAAAAAATAATGTATAAAGTAAATAAAAATTTGGATGAAAAATAAAATTGTGCAAACCTCTTCATTCAAATTGCTCACTAATAAAACGCATCCAGTGGACAATTGACCCGCCAATCGAATTCCCGCCGCTCCCAGCGCCGCCGTGGTCGCTGCGCCAGATAAAGAGAAGCCAGCTAAAGGCATAGCTGAAATTGGAAAAATTATAAGTTTTCATAAAATTAAAAATGGTTATTTAACAAACTTGAAAATTGGAATTTTAAAGCGAATATTTTGATAAATTTACAATTTTTTTGTCCAGTTTTTCCGAAATTTTCGTCAAAATTTTTAGGAATTTTAAATAAACTAATTGTAAAACTTTATTTTTTCAGTAACTAAGGTGTTAAACCTAAGTTTTAAACTAAATTTAATTTTATCAAGCAAAAATTCCAAATTTTATTTTGAAAATTAAAAATTAATAGGTAAAAAATCCCATAAAAAAACATCAAATTAATTCCAAATTTTCTAAAATCCTTTAAATTATTCCTAAAAACTACTATTTTTAAAAATTACCAAATCTTCTAAAAATTTAGAAATAACTAAATTTTCTAAAAAATTTAACTCATATCAACCAACACAAAATCAACAAAAACATTTTTTAAACATGAAAAATTAGTTATTTAAGCGAAAATTTCGATTAAAAAACAGTTTTTTCAAGACTTAAATCAACAAATTATTAATAAATTAATTTTAATACCAGCCAAAGGCATTCCGCCCACAGTAGCGGTTCCGTAGGCAGCGGTTAGCGGAGTTCCCAAACCATGCATGGCGGCAAACGGAGAAGCCAGTACACTAGGTGAACCTCGAAACGGTGACAAAACTTAAGTTTAATTATTAATAAATTAATATAAATAAAAGCCCTGTGACATAATATTAAATATTAAAAATAATAATGAGAAATTCGGTTAATAACAGTAAACAAAGATGGCGAGGATGATTTTTGAGATGGTGGTGAAATTGTGGAAAAATTAAAATATATGTTTACCTCCGAGAGCTAGAGCGTTGTCGATAGCTGGGTCACCAGTGGGTAAATTCGGATTAGTATAATCCCTGGATTTATCGTTATTATACTTGACGTTGAGATTAGTCAATTTGGAATATTCAATTCGTAGCGTGCAACACGCGTTGTAGATATTTTGTCCGTCGAGTGACTGAAAAGGAAATGAAAATTGTAAATTTTG
>JAQIWS010000956.1:0-14293 GCA_034696085.1 Stigmatogaster subterranea | reverse complement strand
TGAGTATAAAACTTTACACGTTTGTTTGATGAGCGCACTGCGCAGCATCATGTCCATTTCTGGAAATAAAATGAACAACGGATTTACAAACAAGACGAAATAAAAATTATTTTTTTTCTTAGTAATGTTTTTTTCACTCTACAAATTATTTTCAAAATTAGCTATCTACAGCCAAATAATATAAATTTCCAGCAAATTTTTCAGATTCACAAGATTATAACTTATATAATAATGTAGATCCTAAAACAAAAAGAGGAAATATTTTCAAGGGACATCACGCTTAATACGTGAAAGATATTACTAACGACAGCACGATAAATGAACCAGTAAAAAAATTAAAACAATTTAATAACAATAACAATGCATTTAAAAATTAAATGAACTGGATGCTGTAACCAACTCACAATTTAATGCCACGTCTGCGATTTTCACATTGCTATCATTATAAAAAATTAAAGCAAAAATTGCTAAACGTGACCACAATTTTAACTAAAATTTTTCAAAAATAAACTGAAATATGATTATCATTCGCACAAACTTTAAGCATACACAATCACTGTTATCTAGTGAGGTAAATATTGATTTGTTTGAAAAATTATTGTCACAGGATCAAGTTATGGGCGTATTAAGAAAATTTTAATAACATTTTGATAAATTCTTTCTTCAAAGTGAACAAAACTTTATTTGATTTAAAACCACAGGATATCAACCATTTCACTTGTTTAAAAACTAAAATATAAATTTCACAATTCACTTCTATAAATTCAACAATTCAAATTATTTAATCGCACAATTAAATTTTGCGGCAAATAAAATCAATACCAAGAAAATTTATAATTATTAGATCATACACACAAGAATCGGTTTTAATTCCACCAAGTACAAATTAAAAAATTTAAATATAACAAATTAAAATTAACACTTCTGAGAAAAATTTAATTTGGTAAAAATGACTGCAGTGCTGCGCTTAAAGTCACTCGTACAGCAACATATTAAAAATCTCACGACTTACACTTTTCCGTATATCTAAATTGAACTTGAAGACAAACGTTGCGAATGTAAAATACTGACTTTAAAATCTGTAGCCAGATTAAAACCAATTACAATAATCCCTCAACAACAGCTGGGGTTCGTTCCTGAAAACGCCATGGTCATAACACATTTACTGAAAAACGGGGTTAGGATAAAGCAAAGTAAAACAAACAGACAGAAACGTACTTTCAAGTAACTAATACAAAACAAATTGACGAATTATCGTATAAAATTGGGTTTGAACAACTACCGTTTTCTGAAAAACGCTTAGTTTTCCGTGTAAAGTTATCAAAGACGATAAGTAACTATGACTAATATTTAAAAAGTGATAATCTACTGTAAATTGAGAATAAAACTAATTTTGTGTTTGATAATTGCAAACACTGCTTTGTGCATTTTTTGCAATTGTCACTGGTTGAAGTACAAGATCAAAACACAGTAATTCAAATTTATAATTTAGAACAATTTTCAGAACTACTTAATGAAATTTACGGATTAAAAGAAACGAATTTAAAACACAAAACTTAAAATTTATTTTGTATTTCCTGCAGTTACAAACACAAGTTTGTAAATTTTCATTTTTGAATTCTATAAGGCATTACCATTATTACTGTAGTAACAAAATTCCCGTCGGTTACCTTTCGCTGCAAGTCGTAACAGATCCATTGCATTCAATGAGAGCAATTTAAACATTGTTGAAATACATTACTAGCCTATGCGAAGTAATTGCCAGAAAGTTGTTAGTACAGTATTACAAGGAGCGTATCAAGTTTGTGTCATCAAAAATCAAATTTCTGCATTTCACTCAAATGAAATGAACAAATTTAATTTTCTGACACTTAGTACTTTTAGCAAATATTAACCTCGAGAAATATCGGAGGAAAAAAGTAAATACCTTGAATGGACGGTTTGGATTTCACAACTTAAAATTTGGGCGAGGAATTTGTTGAAATAGTCACAAATTAAAATTAATTTACACGAAAAGCTTGATAAAATAAAAAAGTTAGCAAATTTTAACGAACTTTTCGTCTGCATTTTAATGCTCAACGACGTCGTAAACACACATTTACATCTTGTTGAACATGGTGTTATTCAGAGTACGTGTTCGCATTTGGAATGACGCAAAGAAATTTTGACAACAAGCTGTAGTACTGCAGAACATTCGCTTCACACAAATAAGTTATTTTACAATAACTCACTCAGATTACCCAAAGTTACCTACACAAGTGTTTCAAAAAATTTCCAAACAGCTTTATTTACCCAATCAACAGATATCAATATCACGTAAATTTAGTGAATCACAATTGAGGAAAAACAGATAAAAATGTTACACTGCTTTGCCTAAATTGCAGTTTTCGTAGAAGAAGTTTCTTATTTTTTTCTACTTTACAAACAAGACGAAATAAAAAATAATTTTTTTCTTGGTTTTATATTGCACTCTACAAATTATTTTCAAACTTAGCTATCTACAGGTATAAAATAATTAGCCAGGTAATATAGATTTCCAGCTAATTTTTCAGATTCTCAAGATTATAAGTTTATATATAATAAATCCTGAAACAAAAACGACGAAATATTTTCACGGGATATTACGCTCAATAGTGAAAGATATTACTATAACGACAGCAAGATAAATGAACCGGTAAAAAAATTAAAACAATTTAATAACAATGCATTTAGAAATTAAATGAACTGGATGCTGTAACAACTCAGCAATGTGAAAATCGCAGACATGGCATTAAATTGTATCATTATAAAAAAATAAAGCTAAAATTGCTAAACGTGGACACAATTTTAACTAAAATTTTTCAAAAATAAATTGAAATATGATTACCACTCGCACAAATTTTAAGCACACATAATCACTGTTATCAATATTTACCTATCACAGGATCAAGAAGTTATGGGCGTATTCAGGAGTAATACGTTAGAGCAATAAATTTCCAGTTAAGTTGTGGTTAAAATTAAGAAAATTTTGATAAAATTTTAATAAATTTTTTCTTCACAGTGAACAAAATTTTATTTGATATGAAACCACAGATTATCAACCAATGCACTTTTCTATCCAACAACGAGGGTTACAACGCAAATCAAATTTCCAAGTTTAAAGTCGCAAAATAATTTAAGATTTTAAAATACCATAACTATCTTAACATCTCAAGTAACACTGGATTTGTTTATACAGTAGTTAGTGTTTAAAAACTAAAATATAAATTTCACAATTCACCTCTACAAATTTAAGCATACAAAACTTTGAGATTTCAAATTATTTAATCGCACAATTAAATTTTGCGCCAAATAAAATCAATACCACGAAAATTTATAATTACTGGATCACACACAGAGAAAACGGTTTTAATTCCACCAAGCACAAATGACCAAATTTAAATATAACAAGCGAATGTAGTGATAATTTTCATAAATTAAAATAACACTTCTGAGAAAAATTTAAATTGGTAAAAATGATTGCAGTACTGCGTATCAATAAAATCTGACAATCAAATAAAAATTCCAGCTCTTAGTGCATTAGTGAGAAAAAATTTGATTTAAATATACATCATGTACAAGTACGGTAAACTGAAATAAAAAATTTTCACTAATAAAGAACTCGACTAATTTACAAATTATTTTGTCTATTCATACACAAATTTGTCACTTTTTCAATAAACACGGATTATAAGACAAAATTTCTTATCTACAAATACCGCGTAAAAATTCAAATTATCAGGATAAATCCAGCCACAAAATCGTTCAGCGCAGAATTTTTTTATTGATTTGAATAAAAACATTCTTACACAAACTATTTTGTTTCTAGGTTGGATCAAACATTTAAAACCAATTTTAATTTCTTACATAAATTTCCATTAGTCTAGAAATGTCATTACGAGAAACTACAATGTACGTGCTAACTAGACCTCGCACAATCAAAAACGGTGTTTAATTTTTAAATACAATAGTGCCAACCCAAAATCTGCGTTTCATAAAAATTATTTACTTATTTCAACACCCGTAATATAACCAATTTTTTTTTTTTTACTTAATAAACTCACAGTTTTGCGCTTAAAGTCACTCGTACAGCAACATATTAAAAATCTCACGACTTCCTCTTTTCTGTAAAAGACAGAATAAGAATTTTCAACACACAAACTATGTTTACATTCCATTAAAATTGAACAACTACCGTTTTCTGAAAAAGGCTTGAATTTCCGTGTGACCTTACCAAGGACCAATTTGGGACGATAACTAAATATGATTAGTATTTAAAAAAGTGATAATCTAAACTAAATTGAGAATAAAACTAATTTTGTGTTTGACAACTGCAAAAACTGCTTTAGACATTTTTTAAAATTTATAAATTATGCATTTTTTGTAATTGTCACTCGATGAAATACAACATCAAAATACCTTATTCAAATTTACAATTTAGATCAATTTTCAGAGAAATGAAGATAAATTTCGGGTAAAAGAAACAAAATTTAAAATTTATTTTGTATTTGGAATGCTCCCGCAATCTCGCGGGTGCTCCGGGAAACAAGACATTTAAGCGTTGCTTTGCGCGAGAGTTTGTAAAATATTTACGACTACCAACAATCATGCTTCGCAACTTTTAACGTATTTTTATAAATTTTAAAGTTAGGGGGTATAAATTTTTAAATCCAAAACCACAACTCTGGACGGTGTATGATAAATGAGGTAAACGTTAACAACACTTGTTAACAGCTGTTTTACAAATGATCCGTATAAGTAAAATACATACAAATATTTAAGGACAAATTTACTACAATATTCTCGTTTTGTTTCACAGATGTTCGAGATCGTTTCTCGAGAATTCGGTTAACAATATCAAATGATTAGCGTGTTTAACGACGAAGTGAAACGAAAAATATAATTGCAACTGATTCACAGTTTTTGTAACGATAAATATGTCAAAAATTACCAATAATATCAAATTATTACTGGTTGGTTGAAAAATAAAAGTGAAATTTAGTTGAAAGTCTACTTTTTCTCCAAATAACACACTTAACACAATTAACACAATTTATCCCAAATTTATCCTGACAACTGAATAAATAATTCAGCCAAACAGTTAAAAGTACCACAAGAGGAAAAATAAACTGCTATCGTGCAGCTACGAAGTAACAACATAATTTTAAATTACAGTACTGTAGTGTATAATAACAAAGAATTGTAGAAAACCTCGTACGGAAAATAAAGCTTAAAATAGTTTGAATTTCGTTATCGACAATAATCTTCACTTTTACACTAAAAATTAAATTTATCGATGTCAATAGAGTAGAGTAAATACAGATAAATAAAAATAATTCTCCTCTTTGCCAAACCAAGTTTTACACCTCCAACCGAGATACAAAATATAAAAATTTGACGACACACGGAAGAAGTAATATTTCATCTGAAAAAATATAACTTTCCAAAGTGAATGTTTACAAATTTAATTATAGTAACAAATCATAAACAATCTGTCTACGCAGATAAATCAACACTTTTCAATTTATAATAATATTGCGAAATTATGGGTGGAAACTTTTTAAAACAAACAAAGTTAATTCGCAGAGATGATTTTTATAATTGCAGTAAAAATCAGCAAAGCCAAGTTATTACGAAAATAGCACATACAGCACCATTTTAAAATATCTCGTGGAAAAAATTTGACTGCAAGTAGACGTTCGGGCTGAAGTAGACGGATATCAATTTGCGATAAATAAAGTTGATATTATAAATCTAAAGTCTTCAACTTAATAAAAAAAATTAGAAACAACGGTAAAATATTCCTATTCGCTGATTATTGTCATAAACCGCAACAAATTTTTAGATTTTACCATTATGTTACAAACCTCTAATGGTTAAACATTAAACCAACTCAGAAGAGTCAAAATAAAATCAGTGTTCACAAAAAATTGTGTCAAATTTTACGCAAATTCTTGCGACAGGCAAAATGTTTTTTTGTACGAAAACACTATCTCATTCAAAACAGTAAATTAACAACAGTAGTAAAACTTCACGGAGAGAGAAGTAAACTAAACGACTGATTTATATTCTAATATTGTAAAGTAAAATCACAATAAACTAGACTTAATTCTAAATTAAAACGTCAATTTCAACGTCAAACGTCAAACATTAGACATCAAAATTAAAAATTCACTATAGTTCAGAATTTTCACAGGTGTCAGTCCATGACCGAATTTTAAGAACTTAAAGCTGAAAAAGACTTAAGACGGGTCACAAATCTTCTGTAATTACTGAGAAAAATTGAAATACAATTTACAAAACAATTATAAATAAAAAATAAATAAAAAATACAAATTTCACTTTGCACACATTATAAAATTTAGGACGTATATCCTAAATTTTACCTCCAGCTAAAGAAAAATTTACATTTCATTTATGCGTTATTTTAAGCTTAGAATAATTAAAAAAAAAATTATCAAAAACTATACTTTTAGTGTTGAGTGATAGTTTCTAAAACTGACAGCTTCAGGATTAAATACAGTCGAAGCCCGGGACTGACAGCTACAAAATTTAGTCAAAATACACAATTTTTTGTTTAGTACAGTATTTAGTTTTTATCAATAACGAGTAATTTTCGACTATTTCAGTGCAGAAAATCTATTTTTGAAAATGATGACGTCATCAGAACATAAATCCCACACTGAACTGACAAAAATTTTCTGTATACAAAACTTTTCATTACGATAGTATGGCTTGTTTTGCATTTTATAACGACTAATTTTGATCAAAATTCAATGATTCGTTATAACTGTAAAACATTGTATAATAAGCATTTTAAGTAAAAAAAACAACACTCAACTTTTTCAAAACCATTGCGGTTTCCCTTTAAAGACGACATGAAGAATATTTGGAAATTAAGTCATTAGAATATTTGCCTAAATCTTAAATATTCTGTTATAATTATAATCAACTGCCGCATGTTTTCAATTAAACATAAAAAAATTTAACTTGAAAATTGTGACACAACCATTTCAGATTAATCAAAATTTAAATAAAAATGGCAGCCTAGACAATTTTTTGAGCAAAATGTAAAAACTGCTTAAAAATCCCAATATATATATTTTTTTATTGCAAATGAAAACCCAACTGAGAGAAGTTAAATTGTCTCATTTTTGGTTTTATTTGTCTTCTATAAAGATCAACCGTTTAATATTTCAAATAAAAATTTCATTTTACCGTAGCGTCAACTTTTGGCTTGACCATTTTAATTCGGTTCATAAAATTACCAAAAAGGAAATATTACGAAATCAATTAACAAAACGGCCTAAATTAAGAATTTCGAGCTGAGCGTATATAAATTCGTTACAAACAAAGATTAACCGCAGTATTTTTGTTTTGCACGTATTCATCGATATACCTCATTCACAATAAAATTCAATTCTAAATGGATTTAACAAACTCGTTGGTTTTTTTTCTTGATAAAAAAGATAATTGAAGATACTTACAACGGAATTACAATGCACAAATCTAAGGTAAATTATCAGCCTTTACAACAAAAATAGAAATATACAACTTCACTGAAAATTATTTACACGTATCCACATCGAGTTCAACTTTTTGTACTGTATATCGGAATTTGGAATCCTCATGCAATTTTCAACGAGCTCACGTGAAACTTCAGCGGTTGATCTTTGTGTTTTGATGCGCGAACCTCTTTTGTTGACAGTTTATGGAAAATAGTATATTTTTTGCAAATTGTACAATCTAACGGATTTATAGTTAAATTTTCTAAAATTCAACCCCAGAATTTTCAACAAATTATCAGAGAAATAAATTGAGATTTAAAGCAAAACTAAATCTTACGGTAGTATTATTAGAACTGACCGAAATTTTTGAAATAATTTTACAGATGAAAAGTTGATTATTTTTCTAGTTTCTACCGAACTTTAATTCAGAACATGAAAAATTACCAAATTCACAACTCGATATACAAGTAAGTGCAAAATATTTGCAGCAAATGCTCAAAGAATAAAATACAACCTGACGAATTCAGTTAAAAAGCCAACTATAAAGAAATATAAGCTGTGCATAAAATATTGAAAATACGGATAAAACATTAGAAATATTATAGGAAAAATTGCAATACACAAAAAATATTTAAAAATTTCATGTTGCGTCCGATAAATACGAGAACCGTTTAATCCACACGGTATTATAAGTTTTCTAGCGCAAACTTTATACAATGGGCAATGCCCACAAACACCACGAAAAAAATTCATGTATTTTGCAATATGCTCACTCCACGTCGATGGGTTAGAGCAAATTTCAAATGTTAATGCAAAACTGTTGATTAGGCAATAATTAGACAATCGAATAAAAATTTAATTTTATCGCAATGTCAACTTTGCTATAACATTTTAATATAATTTGAAAAATAATCAGAAATAAATTTTAGAGCCAAATGTCAACAAATTCATTGCGAACAAAGATTAAACACAGTACATTATTATTCTGCACATTAATTGAAGTTGAATTTTGAGTGTGATACATTACATCCACCATAAAATTCAATTCCCCAAATATGAACAAATTTTGAAATGTCATACAAAAAGTGGAAGCGGAATTACAACGCGCAAATTTACAAATATCTGCAAATTTTCTGCATTATCAAAAGTCCAGTTTCATCATTTTACTCACTCAAACGAAATATACAAACCTAATTTTGTGACACTTTGCATTTGTGGCAAATAATATCGAGAAACAACCAAAAACCCTTTTAACCTACGGAATAATACTTGCATAGTTGCGCCCATCTTTTTCTAAAGCAAACACCAATTAATTGAAAATGCTACACAACAAATAAAAATACACAACGTTGTGGAAAATTACAATCCGACAAAATTCAGTTACAACTGCTGCTTGTGATTCCAAGTCTTGGAAACGTTTTAAATCAGCGCAAAAAATAATAGAAATTCAAAGATACGGTAAACGAAAAATATAAATACTTGTATATTCACGTACAACACCACAGTCAATATAAATCGAGGAAAAAAATGTCAGAGAAAACACGGAAAACATGTTTTCCTCAAATTCGAAATTAACTCGAGGAAAAAATTGTTGAAATCGATAATGCAATACTGGACAATAATTTTCAAAATCCATAATGCATTTACTTGCACAAAACAAAATTTTCACATTCTTCGTCAGCTACAAATAATATTCCACTTACGATAACATCCCATTACACTGCCAAAACCGAAAATTACTCACGTTTGGATGGGTGGTTTGGATTTCACAACTTAATCTTTGAGCGAGGAGTTTGTTGAAATAGTCACAAAAATATCCTTTAAAATTTGCTAACTTTTCGTCTGCGTTTTTAATGCTCAACGATGTTGTAAACACATGTCCATATCTTATCTTTTAGAGTTCGATTTGGAATGATCGCGCTATTCTAATCGTGCTCACGCGAGATAATGGCGGTTGATTTTTGCTTTTTGGTACGTAAATCAAGTTTGTTGAATGTTTGTCGATTGTAGTGAACAAAATAAACAATTAACTTTTATAAAATTCGTCACCAGAGGAACATCAGTTTCACACACAAGTTATTTTACAATTAATTAATTATTCAAATTATTCAATGTTACCTATATTACAAAGACCTTTATTTTACATGTGTAAAATAATTAGCAAAATCATTTACATTTTTGCTAATTTTTTCCAGATTCACAATATCATAAGTTACACAACACAGCCTAAAACAAAGTAAACAAAATATTTTCAACGGATGTTACGCTGCTTGTGGATTTAAAATTATAAGATTATAAGACTTAAAATTATAATGTCACACGCACCTTGACCACGTACTAATGAAAGATAAATCAACATGCGACATACGACAACCACTTCATCCAAAACAGAATTAACGACGAACGGGTATAAAGCTTTTAAGTCAATACCTTACAATTTATAACAGAACACACATCATAAATATTTATTTACAATAAATAATTAACAATAAATATTTATTTACAAAACTGAATTCAGTCACTGAAAAATTTTTGTTTGCACAAATTTGTAACACAATCTTCAGTATATTATTTTACCAACGCCATATTTAGTCAAAATTCAAAGCTGACGACTGTAAAAAAAAATATACGACAAAGTGTAATATCAAATAAGTTAATGCCCATTCAACTGTCAATTAATCACCGAGAAGCACGGTATAACGTGTAAAAGTTGGTACAAATGAGGTTTAATTCCAAAGCCAGATTGCTGACTGTTGCAGAAAAATACTGTGGAAAAATAAACTAAAAATCGTGTCAATGCTTAGATTTAGATGCTCAAAATTGTTCAGTTTAAAAGTATAAAATAATTTTTTGATTCTAAGCCAAAATTTTATACTCCGTATTAAATAAATACGTAACGACATATTTCAAGTTAATACCGAATAACGAAAAATATTATCGCAAAATTTGCAAAATTGAACAATTTTCGTTTGATTTAAAAAGAATCAAATTTACAAATTAATCAACAACTGATAATTTCGTAGAAATTGGCACGAACAAGAGCAGGTAGATTAAACACGGAAGAATTGATTTGAAATAATTAACAAAATTAATTACTAACGCAAAATGTTGACAAATTTACAAATTACTCAATTTATAATTCACATAAAAACATATTCCTAGAATGACGAGAAAAAACAAATACCAGAATACCCAATTACACGTTTTCCTCAAACACGAAATTAACTCGACGAAAAAATTACAGAAATCGATAATACAACATAATAATTTTCAAAACCCACAGTAAATTTACTTTTTGCACGAAACAAAATTTTTCACATTCTTTGTCAGCTGCAAGTAATATTCCACGTGTGATAACGTTGCATTAAATATATAAACTGAAATCCCAAATTTATTGAAATTTCGGAAATCCAGAAATTTCATTTTTCAATAAGTAACAATCAATCAAATTTCAAACCAAAAATATCAAAATACAGCCATTTTTCTATTACAACCTCACCGTTTTACACAATGGTAACCATCTGTACTTACAGAAAATTTTTCATAGCTACAACGTGTAGTTTTCACCAGTTAAAAATTCCAGCTCACTATTTTTCATTGCTTGGGATAAAAAAAGCACATATTGTTGCTACGAATTACAGACAAAACCCAGTATTGCACATTAATTTTAACAAAAATTCGTAAAACTGTATAAGCTGCGGAAACAAACAATCACAATTTTTTAAATTACTTAGTTACAAAACTGAATTCATTCACTTTAAGAACAGCATACTCGCATAAATTTCTAATACGGCGTAAGATATAAGAAAATCAAAAGAAACGAAGAAAAATAAGGTACAACGTACAGAAATTAAAATTAGCAAACGCGTCTAAATTTATAGGCTTCGTTGAAAAGCGTAAACTAATTTTACGATTCTAAGCCAAAAATTAACTACACTAACTAAAATTAATAAAATGTCTCTGAATAAAATTGCAGAATTCTCGATTTTCGTTTTCTTCATAAACAAACA
This sequence comes from Stigmatogaster subterranea, assembly GCA_034696085.1. NCBI lineage: Eukaryota > Metazoa > Arthropoda > Chilopoda > Geophilomorpha > Himantariidae > Stigmatogaster > Stigmatogaster subterranea. Next base: position 2,757 of record JAQIWS010000956.1, on the reverse strand, counting down.
ACACAATATTTTTCTATTTATAGATCACTGTACTGGATTTTCAATTACAAATTGAAAATTTTGTGCTTGATAAACGTGGTTGGACACAGTACTAACAGTAATATTGTTAAGGCTGAGCATAATTCTGTAAATTACGGTATGCATGAAAACAAATTTCATTAGAGGCAAAATACCTTTGCGGAACTGGTTTAATTTACTGAGCAGCAAATGATAAAATTTCTACTGGCTACAATCGGCGAGAATTGTAACTTTGGCAGTGCAAATTCTAATTGATTGGGACAATAGAATTCTAGGACTTAATCAAATTTCTAATAGAAAGAAAGTATTCATGACGGAGTGTTTACATTTAGGAATAATAAGTTAACAGACAATAATTTAGTTATAGTAAAATTTAAGAAAATTTTAAAAAAATCTGTCTTCAATGTGAAAAAAAATTTTCATTTGATAAAAACCACAAATTCTTAACCAATGCACTTTTTCTTTCCGGTAACAAAGATTAACAACGTAAATAAAATTTCCAAGTTTAAAGTCACGAAATAATTTACGATTTTAAAATATTTAAATATCTTAAAGTCTCAAGCAACACTAACTAAACACATCCAATATTTAAAAACTAATATATAAATTTCACAATTCACTTCTACAAATTTAACCACCCAAAACAAGTAAACCATATACGGGTAACGTAACGAAATATCAAGAAATACAGCATACCGTACCGATATTTAAAAAAAAAGTATCAAATATGCATCATATAAACCAAAGTAAAAATTTTTCACTAATGTATAAATTTAACAAAAATTTAAAAATTAACCAAATTATTTCGTCTATTCGTTAAATTTACCACTTGTTTCTCCGTATACAGTTCAAAAATATAACCAAATTTCCTACCTACAAATTATCAAGAGTATTGAATTTGGAAAGTTGATTACATTTTTTAAATACCGAGTAAAAATTCCAAACGCTTCAAAATCAGGTTAAATCCAGCCACAAAATCGTTCAGCGCAGAATTTTTTTTATTGACCTCAATAAAAAAATTTCTTACACAAACTATTTTGTTGAGCGACTCTAAGAACATTTATCAATATTTTACAGATTTTGGTTCTGCAGTTGGAATGTTCCCCACAAATACTGCGCATGCTCCCGGAAACAGACACAACAAAGGCAGATATTACGGAAGTTTCGATTTTAACTTTTCTTCACCTATAACGAGCAGACAAGTCTTTAACATCTTGCTACACACATTTGCAAATTCGAGTAGCAAAGTTATTTTTTCACAAAACTAGCAGCTCTTTGAAATTCGCTGCTTTAAAAATTGCTGGAAATATTTCGTTGCAATAAATATTTGTTATGATAACCAACAAAACCACATCTTCACTACAACAACATTTACAGTAAATTTCGAACGAACAGCACCAGTTGATGTGCATTCTCTCAAAATAAATTTCTATCGTGCATCTACGACATTACAAAAATTAATTTTAAATTGTAATAATGTAACTGCTTTCAGTGATAGTTAATCTTGTAGACACGACGAAATTGTTCAGTCTACCTTGTATCAAATACAAAAAATTTAAGTGGAAAGACAGAAAAGAAATAACACACAATAACTTGCAGCACGTTATTACAAATTATCTCAAGTCTAAAGTCAAATTCAATTTTAATTCAAAATTCCAAATCATCGTTGAAACCGTGAATCAATATTTAAAACAATCTATAACAATTCCAAGAGTGTAATATTCCGCTTACTGAGTAAAAAATATAATTTTATACACTCGTTTACTAAGTGCGTGTACAAATTAATCAGCTTTTAGTACGTCACAAAAATTAAAAAATTTCCAACACAACTTTGACTCACGTGAGTTTCAGATAACGGTAACAAATTATACGAAATAGCACCCATATCCAACCAATAAAACTTTAATTATTATTTGCCTGGTCCGTAGGGCGGAAACGTTACGGTAAAAGACAAGAGTTTTCAAAATAATTTAATTGATGTACATTGTACTGCACTACTGTTGCACTGTTACTGCAACAGAGTTGCACTGCTACTGTTAACATTCAGTACCGGTATTAACATATACACGTATTTCTAAAAATAATAATTTCAGCAACAGGAAAAAATAAAACAAAGAAATTTGTAATTTCAAAAAATCCCTAACCCGTTAAGTCAATTAGCTGTTTTAGGGATACTTCACAAGTAAATGTAGATGAATAATCTTTATTTGGCCACCGTTTACTTTTAATTCCCCAGCAGCACGTCGGCAAAAAAGGTTATCAAAATATTTTAGTTATGCTACGCCTCCACTGGCATGAAAGTTCAAGAAGATAATGTTCTAGGAAAAAAAAGTTCTAGAAAATTCAAGACTCCATTGCAAAAGTGTTCTAGAAGATTGAATGTTCCCAAAAATCTTCTAGAACATTATTTGTTATGTTAAAGTTCTAAAACTTGACGTCACTAGTGGAAACTTTACGTCACTATTGGGAACTTTCAGGTCAATTCAAAATGGCGGACATCGCGAAGCGAAGCGACGTGAAACGATGATGATTTTTACGGTAAATTGACTACATATAGAAGATATTGCATTGCCAAAACATAACTTTTGTTGCAATGATCCATCTTTAAGAACAAAACGTTAACAAAAAGAAGTAGTTTTTAAAAATTGCCGTTTTCATCGGTTCGATTGATAAATTGGCTAACGCCAGGTTCAGCAAATAGCTAACACAAATAAAATCAATATTAAAATTGTTGAAACA
>JAQIWS010000955.1:0-14294 GCA_034696085.1 Stigmatogaster subterranea | reverse complement strand
TTACCCTTCGGTTCAGTTGAAGAAAACATAACAGCTGATTCACACAAGAAAAATTGTCGCACCGCCGCCATGTGCAATCGGGTTACGTCAAAACCTGAAACGAGTTTCACAACAATTCTGAAATTGTGATACAAAATTGACGCACAAATGAAATATTTTTTTGTGTGCTTAATTCATGCAATCGCGCATGTAACAAAAAATTTTCTTCCCCAAACCCAATTCGTAAGATATAAATTTACTGCAATTTATTGCAATGACTTTTACAGTGTGAACTTATGAAATCCATTTAAAAAAGAAAACTTCCCCAAATACATATTCCGTCCATAAATAATTAAATTCAATATTTCCTACTTACTTTTGATGATGTTCAAGACAAACTCCAACTAGCGGCGCGACGTTGGGGTGCTTTAGGTGATTAAATGACAAATTAAGATTATTATTATTTAATTTATTATTACTTACGTTATTGATGCATCGCCATAAAACACAGAAGGATTCGAACCGGCGATTAACACGACAAGAAGCAGACATCTTAACACATCAACATACGAAAGATGTTGATAAATAAGTCCTAAATCGTTCATTGCATCTGATTAAATAAATAAAAACAGTGCAATGTTTGGATGATTTTTGGAATGATTTATTTTCATTTGAGGCACGACTTAGTTGGGTACAAAGAGAGCAAGAAATGGTCTGAAACAGCCAAATAGAGACTAAAAACAGTCCCAGTAACACTCCAAGACCAAATGTTAAAATGAAATAAACCAAACATAACTTCACTCGTCAACTTCACCCACTCTAAAACTTTTCTATAACCACGTAAATATTAAAAAACAAACATTTCACCACTTCAAAAAAATCAAAAAAAAATCCACATATTAACAAAATTCACAAATCAATAAATTAATAATAAATTGGCAAAAATTGTGACTAGATAAAAAATCAATACTTAATATATCATTAAAAACCCTCAAAGTGTGGTATATATAATATTAATATAATATAATAAATAAAAAACATCAACAACAAATTAAACATTAGAAAAAAAAATATTTGCAAAGTACAAAACAAGAAGAGAAAAAATATAATTCGAAAATGTGCCAAAAATAATACGGATTTTGGGGAAAAAGTGTGAGATAGAGAAAGATTGAGATAGAGAGATAGGTTCAATTTGAACACATGAAGACACTAGCAATGCAATGTTTTCTTGGGACATTTACAGAGTAGCATGAAGAGAGAAGACACGGGCCCCAAACAGTCACAACATCAGGTAGAGCAGATCCAAAGAACAAATTCAATCCCTTAATCTATTTTTGATTAATCTATTTTCTGAAATTTTTGTTTAACTTTTGTTGTTAAATATTTTGAGTGAAATTCTAAGTCGTAACAACGCACAAGTTAACCAGCATTTCTGTATAACTTAACTTGAATTACTTTTTGGGTTTGAGTTGGTTCAATGGCTGCATTGTTTGTTTAAAAATTATTTAACGTTTATTTTTGTTAATGTTTATTCAAATGATAAAATGGATGACTGTGAAAATCGTTACAAGCTTTGAACACTTCAAGCAGATCATAGATGGAGTGAATATTGAAATTTTTTACTCTTTAAAATTTCGGAAATTACTGAAATATCAACTCGATTTTATATTTTTTTAAATATCAATCGGAATGATTTTATATTTTTTGGATCTTCAAACAACGAAATAAAAAAGGTGCACAAAATTATTACTTCATTCCTATGTATGATCTGCTACCAAAAAAAAGACCATCATTAAGCACATATTCAACAGTTTGAAAAAACGTTAAAATCGATAATTTAATTTTCTATTATCAGTTCAAAAATAAAACATAACTGCTCTTAAGTAATTTTAATCATTAAAAATTTACATTAATTTTCCTTTTTAAATTTCCCCCTCTTTAGAATAGAATTTTTAAACCATTAACAGGCTATATACAGACGACAAAAATAAAGTTTAGCTTAAGTTAAATTTTAAGTTTTAAATTAAAAACGTAAAAAACGAACAAAATTGATCATTGGCAACATATGTACAAGAAAAAACTTGCAAAATATTCTTCTCTTCACATTCCAATGTTTCTAAAACACTCGAGAAAAATTTGATGAAACAAATCTTTTCTTTTTTGTCAGTGAATATACATGTTGAATAGAATATGTATGCATAATATTAGCTTAAGATCATTTGTTTTTGTTATTTTTTCCTGGTTTTTTAAATCTTATTCGTAATTAATACTGTATGAAACAGTGTGACTTTATAACGTGTGACGTACCTGTGGCCCTAATATTCAAACTACAAACATTTATATTTTTTTCAAGGCCAAAAGAAATTGTTTTCAAATTAATTTCCTCGAAAACTACAAACTGTCGAAGAGAGTACGATACGACTGATTAATTAATATTTGTTTATTAATTAGTAATTAGCCCGTTCGGTAAAGATAATTTTATATTTATATATTTATAAATTTGTTTATATTTATATATATGTACAGCTTTTTATTTTTTGTTTAAATTTTTTTTAAACGTTTTAAAACTGTTAAAACAGAACTTATTTCTTAATTAATTAACTTTTTTAATTTAAAGAAATTATTTTTCGCTCTATTTTCGTATTTACTTATCAGCAGGGCCATTTCGTTACCAAGATAAATAAATTTAACAAAAATATAATTATTAATTAATTCGTATTTATACCTAAAGCCACGTATAATTCTGAAAACTTTAAAACTTGTCAACCAAAAAATTTACTTCTCTACTCCATTTTTTTTTCTATATTTTTTGGTTATTTTTTAGCAAAGCCAACAGAAAAATAAAAAAATTTAATTTTTTTCGGTTTTGTATTATGTATACTGAATACTTACACTTAACAAAAAAATTTCAACTGTATTTTACACATTTTACACATTTTTTTTTTTAACCCATAAATTAATCAAACTTGCTCCATCGAGTCTGTTTACTTTGCTCGTTACGATTAAACTCGTCACGAGATCACAAAAACAACTGAGCAAACTTGACAATTTATTTATTTTTAAAATTCAAATTCAAAATTTAATATTTGTAATCACTCAGCCCCTTCATTATCCCATTCCTTTAATCCCCTCGCTATACTGTACTTATTTTTGTCCTTTTATATATTTTTAATAAGATAAAATTGTTGAGAAAAATGAATTATTATTTTAAGTTTTCGTTTTAAAATATGACGATGCTAAAAATTATTATTCCAAAGATCTTTAAATCCTCTTTAAACTGTAATTCTTATTACGTTTAACTAAGTGTTCGGTTTTTTAATAAAGATTAGATTTATTTTTCATCTTTTTTTTGGGGTTAAGTTATGTAGTATTGTTATTATTATTATTTATTATTATTTTGGTTTTAGTAGAATTAGCGAGACAGATGAAGAGATAAGATTATCTATCGTGTGGATAACTACAAGTGAATATTATTTAGAATTTTTCAAAGTTGGAATACAAATCAAGTTTTATCAATAAATTAATTAGTTCTTAACATTTTATTTTTGTTGTTGTTTTATTTAATGCATAGTTCTTCTCAAGGATTAAAATAAACCTTACCTCGTATAAAAATGAATGAAATAAAAAAAATTACTTAGTAGTTGTAATTACTTGAGTAATACAAAATATGGTAATTTGTTAACCAAAATTTTTATTTGAAGATCAGTAATTTATCAAAAATGTTTTTAGCTAAGTTACCATGTAATTCTGTTTAAATTTGTAAACTTTAATATTTTATGCTTTATGTTTAAGTATAATTTTATTTTAACTCATTATCCTTTCTTATTATTTACTATTTTAAACCCAAAAACAATATTTTACCAGAAGGGAGCGTTGAAAATCCAAACCAAAACACTTACAGACTAAAATCAAACACGGACAAATCTCAACATACCTTTTTTTTCTTTTTCTTTTTTTTTGCCGAATTGAACAAAAAGCAAAAACCAAACAAATTCTGCAAAATAAAACTCCTTTTGGTACTAAGCGTCCAGAGCAGGGACGGTTTCAGGTGTTAAGGGAGATCAAGTTTTATGGTGAGCCTGTCTCAGGTAAAAATGTCACCGATCCCAACTCGTTTCCACCAACAAATCAAACGTAAACCAAAAAGTTGTTTTTTGAGTGTGTTTTAAATTTACTTTTTAAAACGTGCCGGTGTTACATGTGCGCTCAATCTTTCGCCTTTAACCCTCCGTTTCCTTGCTTCCTGCGCAGTGAAAGTATTTTGTAAATAATATTATTAAGCAAATTTCACGTTTTTGATTTACTTTGAGATTGCTATCTCCAGATCACGTGCTGATAGGGGTAGCCGATCGACTGAGAGCGGCGATCTTCCCCGGTGATTGTCCAGGCGCAACCGCTGCGTTGGGGTCTCGTTTCCGGCAGCCAAAGCACGTTCTTTCTGTAATCTGAAATGTACGTGAAATTAGAATAAATTATTTCATAAGTTAAGTCAATAATTTTCAACAAAAATGAATCAAAATAAATAAAATATAGTTCTTTCTCTCTTCTTCTATCACAAAATATTTTTGTTCTGATTTGTTTCCCCTCATACATACCGATTTTCCGTCCAAATATTCCCAAACACTAAAAGTAAGCATTAAATACGAAAGAGAAACGCATGTTAGCTGTTTACATATTTAGCCCAAAAGTAAATTCAAAACACCAAAAGTTATTCCTACTGTAAGTAAACACACAAATTTGTTTTTCGAAATTTTTCTACCGTTACACTTACACACCACAGAATGAAAATTAAACTCACTTATTCTTGGACTGTCTCATAAATTGCTGGATCTTCCTCGCAGCCTGGTGCTGCCTTCGCTGAGAATAAGTGCGTCTAAAAATATATTTTCTTAAAAATTAAAAATTATTTTTATATATCGAACTAGAAATGCAACTACAAAACTCAATTCAACATAAAGCGAGAAAATTAAATAAGTTTGTTTACTTGAGTCCTGAACTAGTCGGGGTTGATTCCCGGCTCTGTCGCAATCGTTCTTGTTGCTCTTTGTAGTTGCGATAGTAGTTCTGGATACAAACGGCTGCTTCCTGACTACGTTTAAATCGTTTCTTATGCTCGCAGTAATTTCGAAATTGACTTTGAATCACCAACGCAGCCTTGGTCATTTGTTTAAAATAAGCATACTGAAATTAAAATTAGCGACTGTTAAGTTATGCTATTTATTACAGTTTTAATGTAAAAAATTTTACTTGTTTATATCGACGGTAATAATTTTGTATAATAATAGCCGCTGCTCTTTCCTTTTCCTGCTCCTCCTGGCGCTTTCGTCCTTTGTAGTGGCGATACGCTGTCTGAATTATTTTAGCTGCCTCGTATAACTCCCTCTGTTCTTTGTCTGCGATAAAAATCAAATTTAAATCGAAAAAACCCTCCAAATATTCAAGTTTTAAATTTTGTTACCAGAGAGAGTGAGATTGGAGAAGTCACGTTCCATAATCCTCCCAGAAGCCTGAAAAAACTCGCAGAAGTCAGCAGTGGTGGGGGGTGGGGAAGGTGAGTCGAGAGTGAAGCTGCATGGGCTCTGCAGACACGAGGATGACGTAGGACTGAGCGAAGACGCCGGCGTACCCACATCGCAGTACCGGTAAGTGTGGTCGCTGAACTCGAAGTTAAAAGCGGCATCAGCCGCCTCCACCATCGCCAAAGACGACGGATCTTCCATGTTCATCTCGACCGAGTCCTCGTGGCCGGAGCTCGTGCTCGTCACCAGATGCTTCTGGACATCGTCCATCATGTCGTCTTCCGTTGCTGGGATCTTAATTCGATCTGGCAACGCCGCGATGATCTGCTCGGCTAACGTCAGCACACGAGAGTCCTGCTCCCCGCCTGACATTGGCACGCCCAGATCACAATTACCAAAGCTTCCCCGGCGACTCAGGAAGCCCCCACCTGAGACGGCTGCAAAAGAGAGTTAACCTCATGACTTAACATTCATCTTAACAAAGTTTCGACAACAAATTTACCAGAGAAGTTCTGTTTGTTCAGATCAACATCGTCATCCGTGTCCATGAGCATAAGCGGTGAGGAAATTGGTTCTTCTTTGATACCCAAAATATTAGTCGGGTTCAGAGATGGGGTCATAAGAGGCATCGCTCCTAACGGCAGAGACAGGGCACGGTCTCGCCGGGACAATTTCGGCGTGCTCGACACCACGGGTCGGTCCAACGAGGGACGTTTCGTTGTGTCCAACAGGGTGGGGTCCAAGCCACCACTCAAGAACGACGACCTCTTTATTAGGCGAGGGGGCAGCATTTCATTAGGGGAAGGACTGCTGTGGTTAGATAACCTCGATGTGACTCCATCTCTCGACAAACTCGTCATGGTCGTCGTTACCGACGAGTAGTCATCTACCGAAGCAACGGGTTCCATCGAATCGTGGAACCGCGTTTGCTCGAGCCTTTCAATTTCCGCAACCAGTTCCGTGTGACCGCGTACACGCGCTAAATCTAACGCTGTGCGACCTTCACTTTCCCTTATATTCAGCGCAATTTGATTCCACTGGTAGAGCAAAAGAGCCACATCTTTGTGTCCCAATGCGCATGCCCACATCTAAATAACGCCACATGTCAGAAAAATTGATAAATCTCTTAGATTAAATATTATAATTTGTTTTCATATTTTTACCAGAGGTGTGCAGTTATTGTGATCTCTGCTCAAAGCGTCCACTTCAGACTCGAGGACGAGGGACGGGTTCTCCGCGCGCCAGTGCAGCAATGTGCACACGAGACGCATATATCCCAAGGCAGCCGCCAGGTGGAGCAGTGTCATACCGCGATTGTCGCACGAGGAGAGACTCACTTCATCCATCTTGATCCAAGTGCCCCCAGCCAATTGATGGCAAAGACTCACCAAACGGTCCTCAAATGAACGCTGCGAATGACCGTCGACCTAAAGATGTAGTTACACAAAGATAAATTGAAGTAAAATTTTATTGATACTAAATATTTTACTGACCATTTCTCCTGTGTTGTTGCTCCCATTGGATTTTAAGCATAATTTGCGTTCCATTTGCTCCAACCGCTCCATCAGAGTAAATTTGAAAACGTTTTCTAATTTATAATTGGTGAAATATTAGTACAAATTGAGCATGCTCAAAATTTGCTTATTTGTTTACGATATTCACCGTCCATAACGAGCCAAACGTCAGCTTTGCCCGATGCAGAGGGCGAACTCTCCCTCGCCTTGTATTCAAATATCACAGAATTCGAAATGACGAAACCCTCACACGCCACTTGCAACGTTACCAATCCAGCTTCGTGGGCTACGGAAATAATCTCGGTCAATATTTTCCAATAATTTTCTTTTCAACGTTCTAATAATTCTTTATTTACCTGGACTAAAGCACCTCAGAACCCCACTCTGCACCAAGGTGGTGGATACAGCAACGCCGTCAAAGAGAATACTGTAAGGGGAGGATGAGGAATACCATGGTCCTGTCACCAGGACTTTGACTCCGCCCTCTGGGTAGGACCAATCCGGTGAGAAGTCGGTAATATTGGCCGTTCCCTCGCGATAATCCATGCGCGATGTACTCCCGTTCTGGGAGGATGCGGCCTTGCTCCCGGAAGAGCCGACGGACGAGGCGCCAGCCGAGCAAGACAAGGCCGAGGAAGCCGCCGACAGCTCGGGGTTGACGGGATCCAAATCTCCGAAATCCGTGAGCATGTCGAAGGCGTCCAAATTGACGAACACGTCCTCGTCGGGCGTCGATACGTCATTGTCGATGAAGTCCATCGGGTTGAGGTCGGCTGAGTCCATGTCGTAATTATGGTGATGAGATGGCGACACCTAAAAATAAAAACAAATAAATTTTAGATCGTAGATCCTACTTTAACGAATTCAGTTATTAAACAACCACGTTGCAACGAAACTTTTTAAGTGCTTTTCCACTTTTTGCGTTCGTTGTAACGAGATTCGATTAGATATTGATGAATTTACTTTGTGTCCTCCCAGCCGTCCGCTGGAGCAAGTGGGTAAATTGGCCGACAGCGTCTTTTGGATGTCCTCTTGGGACAAATCCAACGTCTCGTTGTCGAACAAATGGATGGTTTCAGACTTTGGTTTCAACTCGTTCGTCAAATCCCCAAAGGGTGGGGAATTGGCGCCAGTCGACGAGCTCAAAAGCGTCCTCTCCAATTTGTGACTCGGACTCGTCGTTTCATCCGAAGTCAACATACTCTCGAACCCACTCGGCAAACTATTCACCGTCGACACTCCGCAATCCAACTTATTCGCCTCATCGTCACTCTCCTGTTTAAACGCATTCGACCCATCGACGGACGAACTAACCAACTCGACATCCGACGTTGTCACGTCGCCTCCGCCTCCCAAACCAGCCGTCGCCACGTGAGTCGCCGATATTGCCCCCTGGTTACACACGAACGAGGCAAGTGTGAGCGGCGTGAGCGACGCTGGCGTCGGCGAACTGTTGAGAATGAGAAGACCGCCTCCGCCCTGCAGTTGCGACAGATTGAGAATCAGCGGAGCTGTCGTCGTAGCCGCGGTAGCTGCAGGAGCAGATGGGGTTGTTGGCGAGTTGGTGGACGCGACGGGTGACGGTGACGACAACGGTGGAGGAGGCGGTCCTAACGTCTGGGACGGTGACACGCGCGTCGTCGGTTCGACTGATGTTGTCGACTTGGACGCTTTGGACGCGGGGGTGACGAAAGGGGCCGACGATGTCTTGCGCGTCACCTGATGAGGGCCTGATAGTTGTTGTTGTTGCTGCTGTTGCTGCTGCTGCTGTTGTTGTTGTTGCTGTTGTTGTTGGTGATGAGCGGCAGCAGCTGCTGCTGCTTCGGCTGTCTTCGGTGAGATGATTCGATGTAAAGTGTGGTTGCACTTTTTGTTATCGCAATGCACGTTGTTTTTAGGTCCTTGGTTGTCGCACGGACATTCGTGCGTTTTCACCTGGTTACGGACGCGTTGCTTCTCCATCAGCTGCTGCACGATCGCCTCTACCGTCTCCGCCGTCTAATTATAAGATTTATTAATAAAAAATAAATTACACTGTCAACTCGACTTAAAATTTAAATTTCAAATTCGAGTCGATAATCGATACCGATATTTCCAATTCGTTGTTGAGATCGGGTTCGTTTTCACTGAAAACTAATTTCCAAAAAACCAATTACTTTATTGTCCTCTCTTTTACGATTTATTTCAACGTTTTTCTTCTTCTCCCTTACACATTGGTTTGAGCTGAGAAATAAGCTCCTCTTTTGTCCACTCTTTCTTGTCCCCACAGAAACTGAGGCTAGGTGCAATAACCAGTTTGTTGTCGTCACTGTACGGCACATTGAGATAATGTACCAAGACAATGTCAGGATTCTATAAATAAAATATTAAAACTATAAAAAATCCATTAAAACGTAAAACTTAAACGCAAAGAGAATAAAATATTCGCCTCGACTCGAAATTGGTCTCGGGAAAGAAGAATAAATTCTACGTAAACGTTACATTTACGTATAAACTTTTATTCTTCTCCCTTTTTCCTAACGACGCGGATCTCTGACATCTTTATTGCGAACGATTCGATTTTCCAATTTATTTGCCTTTTTCCTCTACATAAACTATGCCTAGTAAAACACACATCATCCTCGCCGTCAGCACCAAAAACCCAATCAATAAACGCGCGTGAAGACGATGCAAACAAACCACTTAAAAACCTCGCAGTGTAACGAAACAAAACCAAAGCAAACACCTAATCAATCGCGCACACTACCAAAGAAAAAAATTTCACTTGACCACAAGCTAAAATAAAAATAAAAATAAAAACTAAAATAAAAATTGCAAAAATTCCTTGTCAGAAATAACCATCGGAATGTATTAGCCTTCATCTTTTATTCAACCTCGCTTTTTCGAACGAGGTTTGCACACACAAATAGTAAAAATCGTAGTTATATAGAATCCTGAAGAGAATGGCAAACGACGGGCAAAACCCTCGCCTGCCGTTAGCGCAGAAGCGTTCGTCTAAACGACCGCATTTGAGAAGATAGAACATTGCTCGAGTCGACTCTCTCAATTCCCACGCGCGCTTCATAAAAATAAACTTTGCGGACACGTGATATTCTCGACTCACCTGAAGTAGCCAATAACAGCGTCTGTGGAACGTAGGAAGAATGGCCGAGTGGACGTAGCATCCATAAATGCACTGGATAAAAAGAGAGAAAAGAATGAAAACCTTGACCAATGTACAACACAACTCGCGTTTAAACGGGACGATTCGACGTTCGGACAAATAAAATACAATCAAACGAGAAAGAATAGTCAAATTTAGTCCCGGGGTAATAAAAGATAAAACTCTTTCTCCAGAGGAAGGGATAAAAAAGGTAAATATAAAATAAAAATAAACCGTGTCTCGCAATAAAAAAAAATAAAATTGGTGAGCCAGGTCGTTGGAAATCTTAATAGGAGAAGATATTTTTTCCCACAACTCGCATTTTTGTTTAAAAATTTATCAGCAAAAGCTCAGCTGTTTTCTCGGGAAGATAACCCGATGAGCGGGTGTAAAGGGAGTTGCAAAACGGTTACGCAATACTCCTTTAGAATGTTTTATATCATATTTAGTTTAAATAAAGAAATTTTTTTTCTTCTCTGAGAGGGAAAAAATTTTGTTTTCGCCGCATTAAACGCGCCTTGTTACAGCAAGCGTAGCGTAAATAGGGAAATTAATGACGTTAAACGCCGTTTTGCATAATTTACATCTTTAAACCCAAACAAATTTTGAAAATTTTCGAGCGGAAAAATGTTGTAAAAACCTCATATTTATATCAATATCAACACCATTTGCTTTAATTCGACCTTGACCCGCACTCTCGCGATTCTCGCGACACGCGAACTCCACCTCGACGTAAAAATTGAATGTGTCCTATTTAATTTAATATAATAAAATTACCTAAACACCAAAATAAACACATTTTCTTTTTTCTTCTCCAAATATCCCACCCCCTACCCCAACAAAAAAAACGAAAACTAAACGTCTATCTTATTTTGGTTACAATCTTGGCGATTCGCCCACGTCGGCTTCATAATCAATTGCGCGTACGCGAACATCGTCAATCAATAACGCAACGTGACACGAGGAACAAAAAATTTTCAAAAAATTTTCAAAAAATTCACCTTAAAAAAAAAAAAAAAGAGGGGAAAACATAAGTAGACATTTCCGTGAATAATTACCTCTGTGCCCTGGACTTTGAGTTTCATGTGATCCTCCCGAGTTGTCTTTCCATCTTTTCTTTTCTTCCAACAATAACCATCGCGTCGATATCGCACTTTTTTCCGACTGTACAACAACATCGATCCACTCTTGGGCCTGGAAATAAATAACGAAAAAGATCCGAAAATAAAAAAAATGTAAAAAGAGAAGAAAAGAAAAGAAAAATCTGTTGAATTATCGCTCTTCAACGAGAATAATTTGCCAAGATTTTTCTTTCTTATTATTATTATCTAGAGTCATTTAGTACTTAAGGATAATAAAAAGCGTGTCGTCATCTCGTCATTTTCCACTTAAAGCGATGACGCTTGTTTATATAATATTTTGACAGTCGTTTCAACTCGACGTGACAATTTTATAATTGAATAAATTGAATAATTTGATTTGATTTCATGTCGTTTTATTTAAGATGATGACGTATTGTACAAAGTTTGTTGACAGTCGACATTTTGTAACGTCGACAACAATGTTGTTGACGTTGGTCGTTGTTGTTTACTCGACAACGATGTCGAATTTCGATCGAAATTTTTCATAGATGAGTAATTTTAAATTAAATTTTGTTTACGTTACCCGAAGTTACTAAATAATCTTTTAAAATTCGACATGTCAACTTTCGACTATACCGTAAAATTTAATAAAAATATTTTTCTTAGAAAACCAACCACACAAAAAAAAAAACTAAACCAAATAAAAATTCAATTAAGCCGCGTTATAAACACCCAACCACGCATTTTAAAACTAAACTAAATTTCAAAATCCGATCGACACCACAAATCAATTATGCAAATTACGCCCAACGTTAATTTACGCTCTGTTTACTCCTTTCTCCAAAATCAAACCAACATCCGACCAACTCAACAAAACTCATCAAAATAAACTCTTCCCTTTTTCCCCCAAAAAACCCAAAATCCCAAAACCCTTTTTCCCCTCTTAATTAAATTAGATAAAATAATTAGATGGCGCCGAGCGAAATAAAAGTTTGTGGGGGATGATAGGGAGTCGGTTGCAATTTATTATTAGCATCTTGCAACGATGCAAGCTGACTATGGCAAATGCAATTACAAAAGACGAGGAACAGATGGCAGTGTGCACGGTGGTGGCCTATTCGCCCGTGTAATTGCCTCGGTCTCCGCGTTCAAACAACTATTGCAACATTCCAACAAATCTATCCGTGTTTAAAGATGACCACTTAACAGTTTTAATTGTGCTGGAAATGGCTTTTTCGCGCCAAAAAATACAAAATTAGGTGTGTAAATAATGATAATTGTGAAAGAGGTAACGTGAATAGTCGACACGTGGATTGAAAGTTTTAAGGTGAGTTGAGGTGTGAAAAATATTAAATTGAACTGGTTTTTCGAGATTAGGTACGTGGCGAATAATAAAATTGGAAGAAGATTTTTTGGTTCTGTTTTTTAGTGGTGAAAAAGAAATTTTCTACAATTTTCGTCTAAACGACAACAACGATTGCACTCTCTTCTCATCCACAAAATTACTTTTTCGGGTCTAAGAACAAAAACTAAAAAAAAAAATAAATAGAGTAAAATAAAGAAGTCGAAATAAAAAATTTCCTTCTTCTTCTTCCCCCTTAACGCAAACTCAAATATTTGTTGCGGTTCAAAAAGCGTCTCTTCTTCTTTTAAACCGACTATTTTTTTCCCGTTCCCTAAACACTACTTTCGTTTAAAACTCTTTAAGCTTCAATAAAATATACGACCAAAAAAAAAAAACTAAAAATTTCTCAAAAAAGAAGAATAAAAGATCTCGGCAAACTCAACAACCAAACAAAATTAATTTACATAGTCTCGACTGCAAACTACGTAGCCCGCGGAAAACACATTTTTCGCTGACGTCTCACTAGATGAAACCCTCCCAAAAACTAAAACTACACAGAAAAGAAGACCCCCCACAAAAAAAAATTTTTTTCTGAATGTTTCAATTTCCTTCGCAGACAAACGAAGAAAACCGGAGGACACGACGAAAAAATCTCTCTCGAGTTAAATGTAGAATTTTCTCTTCGTCACTCTAGGGACATTCAGACGCTTTCATTTCCTCCGTTTCGTCTACCTTTTGTTTTCATTATCGAAATGAAGATTAATGGCTTCCATTTCATGATTGACGTCACGAATAAACTCGAGATAGACTACGAAGAAGAAGGAGGAGGAGAAAGATAATAATAAATTGAAAAGGTTGAAAACATAAATAAATCCGTAAATCGTCAAATATGACGCGAGGTTGGATAAAGAGCGATTACCGACCGGATTCATTTATAGTCTAATCTTTTCTCTAAAGCAAATAAACACTCGAATAACCCTTTCACCGACTGGGAGGTATTAGATAACGGCGTTGAAAGAAAGTTAAACATTAGAAACGCGGTCGGCTCGTTTTGAAAATCTTCCAAGACGCGATTTCGTTTCTCGACGACAACAAAAACAACGATCGAAAAGATATTTAGAAATTACGTCACTGAAATAAAAACGTGGTGAGATTAAAATTGCGTGAGAAGAAAAGGAGGGAAGAGTGTTTCCGATTAATTAACGTCGTTGGAGATAAGATTTTTATTTATTTACGCTTTTTTGGAAGGTTTTCTTAGTCGTCAACAAATTTCAATCAAGATTTTTATTTAATTCATGTTGGGGTAAATTCGTGGAATTTTTATGACGGTTTAATTTTAAATCTTAAAGATGATGAGTGGAAAAGAAAAATAAAATTGTTTACCTTATTTTCACCTCTTTAGACAGCCAATCCACGTGCTTCTCGAAGCAAATTAGAATGGCTGCAATTTCCTGGAAAAATAAGAGAAAAAAGGTTTGTTGTGAATTCGAGCAAAATTCAATTTTTTGTTTCTTTTAAGTTATTTTGAGGGGAGGAAAAATATAAAAAGATTTTCTCAATCTTGTAACAGCGGATGAAAAAGATTTGAGCAATCGGTCGGCAAATGAAATGTTATTGAAAAAAAAACTTCGCAGTTTATCATTTTAGAAATAAATTGGTAGCTCCGCGAATTCGATATAAAGAAAATCTCGTACACATAAATAAGAAAAAAAA
>JAQIWS010000954.1:0-14307 GCA_034696085.1 Stigmatogaster subterranea | reverse complement strand
ACAGTGTTCACTTCACGCGCAATACCTGTTTGACTTTATAAGCAAATCGAACCTGAAATTTGATAACTTCAATACTGAACATTATTCAAATACGATTAACGGTATGCAAATTAATTCCATTTTAAATTTCTTATTGGTAAACAACAGTATTTTACAAATTTCTACAATATCACCGCATTTGACACGTCACAAAATAAAAGGAAAATGTCGCACACCCATATACACACACGGAAAGCAGCTAACTGCTGAAGTGCAACGTGACTACTTTGATGCGACATTAAATCAAATCAAAAGTAATTTCATTACACAAGTACTTCCTATCGTTACAGAAATACGTTACGTAGTCAAAAAGTTCCTTAACTGGTCGCGTACCACTAATTATATTGTGTGTGACGGGATTACGCAAAATTGTCTGTGCAAAAGCCAATCACCGGATAATCTGTCGATCTCGCTAATCGCAGGAACCTCGGTCTCGAGCTCCGCCAATTATCGAGCTTCGACTGTACTCAACAACGTCAATAAAAACAAGTTAAATAATTAACTGCTGTTACTGATATACCCTTTCACCATTTTTCAACCTAAATTAGCTAGGGGCTATAAAACAACGAGTACACTGGGACTTACGGTTATAATAATTTACACCAATGATAAAATATTAAGGCAACAAAACGGTCAACAATATTAGTGATAAAACGATTCTGTACAGAAGATATTTAATTGGAATCTAATGATTAATGACAGGTGCTGAAAATATATTTTCACAGTGATAAAATCAATTTTACACAAATTCAATTGTACATATTTTACTTATTTCCTCATATCCAAGAAAGCCATAGTACGGTACTAGTATTCGGTATTCTCGGTTAATTTAATTTCTGTAAATCAATGCCAAATGTGAAAAAACGCGTAATTTAAGAATCCTATCATTATAAACGCATGCAATACTGTATTCGACTTAATGACATCTGTGTAAATATATAACGTAAACCAGATTTCTAACACTTAGAAAATGCAAACTTCGATAAATTTTACAACACTATACAATTTCAGGAATCAAAAATATGTAACGGTAGCATGAAAAATGGAATGAACAACAAAATTCGTTAAAAAAATAATCCTCGTTAGGAATGAAAGTCAAAATACCAAAAGCTAAACATTTCAATACTTGAATAAATTTGAGTGGTGAACTCGTATAGAAAATTAATTCACAATTCATCAAATTTATTTAAACGTATAACGAGGAAATTATTTCAGGTTAGGTGTAATTTCATACACAAAAATAGAAAATTATATCACAAATAATGCTCCATCTTGTTCGATTTCTGAACAAACATTGCTGAAATAACAGTAGATTCACGAGTCATTATGAAGAAAATAAAATTTAAATATTGTATCAAATTATCGACACATTTATAAATATATAGGCTAATTTTTGGCAATAAAAATTCAAACATTATAATCACCAAATTTTTAATCCGCCCTGAATTCGAATACAGCTATTCCGTCTTCTATTCGAATTTTTCAACAGCAGATTTCAGTCTTTAGCACGTACTTAATTACGATACCTGCAATGTACGTATTTAAAAATTTGTTTTCTCCTCTCGATTTACTTAACATCACCAACCATCATCAATCTGCAATTTCGCAGTAGTAATTCCACTAATGGCGATTCTTTTTCAACGATTTTGTCTCGTGCAAGCGATCGAAAAAACGTGACTACGCAATACAGCCATTGTTACGCCGTTGCTACGAGACCAGAAAAAGTGGCCATCTATTGGGAAAACAGATCTAAATAACTTATTCACTTTGACATCAAAAATTATGTGAAGACCGACGAATAATACATACGGAGTACATTTTAGTCGACAAAAAACAACTGCAATTTAAATTAAAAATTTGGAAGTAAAACATGTCGAGTAGAAAAACTTTTCTTGCTACAGTATACACAATTTTAACTTTTTTAAAACCACTAATTTCGTTTAAATACCCGTAAAATAAAATCTTAGAATATTTGACTTGCAACAAAATAAATTCAAGCAAACAAGCAACATATTACTTTAAATTAACTGCGGCGTTTGCAGTATAAATAAGCAAATACTGTTGTTATTCAAGTAGCATAATAAAAGTTAAAAAACTCAAGTTTCAGCGTAATAATTTTTGGTTCTACTGAATTTACAATTTCCGGTACAAATCTGTAACATGTAATACCAATATCGAAAACTGTCGACAGTTTGCGGTTTTTCCTCTAAAACAAATTCAAAATTTCACTGGAAAATTGCGACCAGAAAAGTAGGCAAACTTCAGCAACGGAGTAAAATAAATAGATTACGCGAATCGAGGAAACGTCACGGCGCAACAAAATTAGAAATTTAATTTGTTTCGTCACTTAACAATTTTCAGCTAAAAACAAAATTTAATTAAAAAATTGTGACTTCTATAATTCTGCTCGTTCGCAGTACCTCACGAAATCAACAATTATTCAAATAAGATACAAAAAATTGCAAAGTTTCGACTCTCAACGAAGGACTTAGAACTCACTGGAAAAACTAACTGCTATGGGAAAAAAAACAAATTACGTTTTTACAAATTTTTTTCATAATTTATAAAATAAAATTATAACAAATTGCAATTGTTTTGCATGTTAATCAATATACTTCTTGGAATATGTTGTATCATATTCATAATAAAACTTAATTCCATAAATACCGGTACAAGCAAACTTTTCTCAACTTAAGAAAAATATCTCGTACATTTTTACTTTAACATTGACATCACATAAAGCTCAAAATTTCCTCTCTTTTCCATTAACATTGTATTTTTCACTGTAACTTTGTTAGAATTCATTCTACTACTCGATCTTCCAAATCGAACAAGATGGCTCTTCTGCGTCTTTAAGGAATTCACGGAATAATCTTGTGAAGTTAAGAAAAATTT
This sequence comes from Stigmatogaster subterranea, assembly GCA_034696085.1. Classification (NCBI taxonomy): domain Eukaryota; kingdom Metazoa; phylum Arthropoda; class Chilopoda; order Geophilomorpha; family Himantariidae; genus Stigmatogaster; species Stigmatogaster subterranea. The sequence continues at coordinate 11,373 of JAQIWS010000954.1, read as the reverse complement.
TCAACTTAGGTTTTTGATAAAGATTTAACGAAAACACCAATTAAGTAAATACCTAATTTTCTAATTGAAAAGCATATTTTTACATAAAGTCAAAAATATAAAGTCAGATATTTTACATTTAATAAACATCCAAACATTTAGGCTTTGTGAGACACGCTCATTAACACAATACGGTAATATAAACACAAACAATATTTTTCACATTTCCTGATAGGCAAAAAATGAACAATATTAAAAAATTTAAATCAACTACGGTATTCAAAAATTTTAACACACACCAGTTAACTCGTTTTAACCAGTGTGAATTTAATGTTTGGTTAGAATAAAAAATAAAACGTCTGGTTGATTTTGCACGAAAAAAGATTTTACGTGTTTCTTGATTACGTTAATTTTGAACAATTTTAAATATCCAAAATACGTAATGGAATTTTTAATTTAAGATTGATCTCAAATATCTACATGAATTAATTAATCAACAAAATAAAATCATTCTAGGAATATTTACACTCTCTTGCAGCATTTCAATTTCTCGCACCAGAACCAAATAACTAACGTTACTTGTACCATAGAATAATCTGCAATCTATATAGCAATCGATCTATATTTCCTTAAACTTTCAAAACATATTTGTGTGCATTTTGACAGTTAAAACATTTTAAAATAAAGTTCCGGAGTTAATACGCAAACTCGCAGTTTTAAAACAGTTTCACGACGTATTAATTTGTTAAAATTCAAACTGATTGAAATTAAAATGCCAAAAAAACTACGGAGAAATCGAAATTATGAACGAGATGATGACATTGAAAGTGTGGCTTAGAAAATATAAAATCACATAATTTTTATCGTTTCAAAATTATACAAATTGTCATCATAGGGAATGATATCTGAACACACAATGCTAATCAAATTTCAGTCACTTGAATTACATAATTTCTGAATAAGATAGATAATTATTCACTTAATTTCTTACACAAGATCACCGTTGGAATTTAGATCAATTCCATCTATTCACAAGAAATTGGCGAAAATACACGGAATTACCATTTTGTTCGACTGCTAAAATATTGTAAATTACAAATAAAAATTACAGACAATTTTTTGAAATTCATGTTAACAAATTCGAGGTGAGATTTAAATGCAGTTTCCAGAAAACAATAAAATTCTAGAACCTTTTATCCGGTACTTAAAGAAAAAAATTGTAAATGTACCGTGTAACAAATAACTTTTGATGATTCATGAAAACAGCACCAACATTTTAGATATAGCTAATTTCAAAAATATGTCCGGAATATTGCAAAAAAGTGTGAAACATTCACAACATTTTCGACAATATTCCGGAATAATTCCAAGAAACAATACGCAGGTATCACATTATAAAATATCCAAATACTATCTTAAATTTGCAAAATCGAAAATAACCTGTACTCGCAGTAAAATAATCACTGCAAAGTAAGAATATTCTACTTCGCTCGCAACACTTTCTCTGATATACCGAGTTCAGAAATTTCATAACGAACAATGCAAAACCGAATAACATTTTGACCAAAGATTAAATTTGACAAAAGCAATAAACCTTGAGCATTGGTGTTGAAAATTGGCACAATATACAAATTCTTCATCCCATTTCAATCGAAGTGAGAGAGCAGAGTAAATGGAATGGTTTCTTCAGAAGCAAGTCCACCAAAAGTAACGCTACATACAGAATTTTTAAAACATAGTTCTACAATACGATACTGTGTAGTATTTGGAACAAATTAAAAGTAAAATGTACTAAATTTTTTATCACTTCTTGAAATGTTTATGTATCAAAACATCGATACCGCAACATCAACTTTCTTGTAAATTGCTCAGTATATTCAAAAATTGGAATGTCAAAAAATTATTTGAGATAAAATCATTCTTACTGCTACCAGAGCAAAAAAGTGTCAACCAAAGAAATATACAACTGATATTTTATCAATTTTAAGTCCACAAAATATAACCAAATTCCGTAAAATATAACTTAGCAAATCGTGTAAAAACAGTGGATCAACAGGTTAAAATTGTCTAATTCAGACGTAAACATAGAACTGAAAACACAACTACAAGTGATTACCAAAATCTTTACGTAAATCTACACAAATGTCAGCTGCCCTTATTTCAAAAAAATTAGAAAATTTCCAGAAAGTATTGGATATAGAACAACTTCATACCGGTAAAACAGAACACAGCTATAATTTTACAATACCATATTTTTAGATGTCATCTGAAAATAATTAACAGCTCTAAACAATTTTGTACATCTATCCGATTAAAAAAATTAACATTGTACGAAATTTATCTTTTCATTGAGATGGCGCTATCTCAGTCAATGTGGTTTAGAAAACAAAATTACAAAATTTTTCTCTTCGCAAAATTATATAATTTATACTCACAGGGAATGAAAACTGAAAACTGATCAAATTTCAGTTACTTAAATTACACAATACAACATGAATAAAATGAATGATGAATCAACCAACCAACTAATTAATCAATCAATTTCTTACACAATTTCTTCATGCAAAACTTATTGACCGATTTCTTTCCTTGATTAAATGGCTCAAAAGACATCGAAGGATAATTCACCCCTAGAACTATTACTTAAAACTAATAATCAAACCTACACTTAACGGTAATTTCACTTTTAAAAATAAAATTCTGTGAGTAATTCCAATAAGGTATCAAATATAATGAACAAATTCAATGCAGTAATTAGAACCAGTCAAACCTGTAAACTAAGCACTAATGTAAATTACACTAACATTCCGTAATGTCCCAAAGTGAAAAAATTTGGAGGGTACTTCACGAATTAAATTCGTGTTCAAACACATTAAATAGACATTCGTCAATTTACAAACAACGAAATTATTGACATTCGTTCGTAATTTAGTTCGTATCACCCCGTACAAAGCGTACACAAAACGTCAAAAACACTAAAATTCAATAGGGGAAACTGCCTATGTACAGTATTAAAATAAATTTCACAGTGTAGTACACTTAAACTACACAATGCAATTTTTTTAATCTCCACCCCTCAAAAAATGTGATGGCGGTATTTTAGTCACTATGGTTTAAAATACTGTATACAGCGTTAAATTCAACGCAAAATTTTTAAATTCTAAAGAACAAATTTTTCTTGCTATCGTAAAATGCCACAACCCAATCATGTCTGACAGTTTAAGTTAGTTTGCACAGATATTTCTATAACTACAAAAATAAATTACAAACCAAAATTGTTTCCAGTTTTATTAAAATTGTAATTATGGATCTTAAAAAAAGATAATAACTAACAAAATAACTAATAATGATAACAAAATTTACCATTACGCACGAAGAGCAAGTTATTATTAAATCGCGCTCATTGTGGTACACAAATAAATTATGCTATTTACAACACATACCAATCTAAATTAAATTTTCAGTGCATTTAGAATTACAAATTAGTGGGTCCTTCCAAATTCAGCTACATTAAATTCAGCTACAACAATTAAGCTACACCAATTCAGCTACGTAGGAATCGTAGCTATACCAAATTCAGCTACATCTGCCAATAAACAAGAATTTTAGAAATGAAAATTATTTTTATTCAACATACAATACAATTAATCAATTCGGTAAAGTTATACAGCGAAGTTAAAATGTTTTGTACTGCCGACAGAATTCTTGCATCTAAATCTTTGTACTTCCAATTAGAAAGTTGTTTAGCATCAAATTACAGTAGTCTAAAAACACTCAACAAACAAACTCATCTCCAAACGTTATAGAACAATGCATGCTGCAATATCACTGCAGCTTATGCCAAAAAACAACAGTCATTGGCAGCCATTTGTAGTCAACACACACTAATTCATGCTGTTACATGCAAAAATAACTTCTATCCTTGTAAGTTGTCACATTCGTTCTCAACAATGAATAAAAACCATTGAGCGAATGTACCATTGTGTAAAAATGCTATGCAATCTAAATGCAATGGCAATCACCTGAGATTCCAGACATGACTGGCAGTCAATGATGTGGAGGTAGAAGTTATTATTGCTAATAACAATACTTAGTGAGCTGTGAGACCAATCAGTCATCAACAGGGCTATTGTTTTTGATGGCAATGGATTGTCAGCATCAGCTGCACTGATATTCCAGTGTGGATTGTCATGTACAACTTGTTGATGAGTTTGTTTGTTCAGTGTTTTGTATTAAATTTTAATTCTTAGTGATATTTAGCTTTCTTGTTTATTGGCAGATATAGCTGAATTTGTGTAGCTGAATTGGTGTAGCTGAATTAGATGGATCCCGATAAGACAACGATTTTATAACAACGGTGAACAGTTGTGCAATAAATTATTTCTAAAAAGTACTGTATTACAAAACTCGATCATCCACCATAATCTGAATAATTACCACAAGAAAAAGGATTCTGCAAATATTTAAACGGCTTTCTATTGAACGTTTATGCAGTACAAATTATAAAAAATGCACCTCGAATGCAAATAATCCGCTACACTAATAATTTTGACACCACCGAAAATTAACAGCACAATAAGTCAAAAAGTTATACTGTATATTGTAATCATTGCAATTGAAAATGTGGGTACAAGTCTAAAATTACAACGGAGGGGTTGTGATAAATTTTGCCAGAGGGCAATGGTAGCTAGTCCAAATAGATTTTACGGTTTACTTATTAAACAAAACTTTCCATTGACAGACGCCATTCTACTTTTCTTTGTTGCTACCAGAAGGCAACTGTGACCGCACCAATGGATAGTCACAAAATTTGAATCATTTTAAAAGGAAAAATCAAATTACAATTGAACGAGCGTTATCCAGCTTAAATTTTTACAGTTGTCACACAATTTTTCTAAAGTTTGAAAGTTTTCAATTCGCTTGGGGATAAATATACCGTATTCAAAATTACTCAAATTATTGTTTATAAATTGGTATTCAATGTAAAATCAGTTATTAGCGCGTTAAAATTAATCATTCTTAACCATTTAATGAATAAAAGGACAGAATGCCCATGGTACAAAAAACTTGCCTCCATACTTTTGTTAATTTTATATTTCGGGTATATTTGAGCATGTGTAATTTCACGTGTACATGAACTGTTTAAATTGCGACGCACAGGGAGTATGTCCAAAATCTACCATCGGTAAAATTCACCTTGAACGACCAGTGACTATAGAGACGAGAAGAAAATCGTCAGAAAAGTCAAAACCTGAGTGCGGATATTAACGTTATCAAATATTACACAGCGCACGTGCTTATTCGTCCTCATGGAAGAATAAATTTGTGCTGCACTGAATTTTTCAATAAATAAATAAAACAAAATATTTTGCATATTCGTTACTGTTTCAAAACAATGATTTACGAATCATTTTCACTCAGTTTCAAAACAATTAGACCATACCTGACTTCGAAATTTGCACATTTCACAACGGACAGCAAAAGTTCAAGTTGTAGACTAAAAATTTTTACTGGGTGCGTAATTATCATTGAATGGTTAGACTAAAAAAAAACCTGCAAGCACTCTATACTTTATTAAACGATTTTTTACAATTCCATTTGAAAGTAACTTCTCACTTAAACAAATTCGGGAGTTAAAACTACATAAATTCTGTTGCATTGGTAAATTTGGTCAAGAAATTGAAATGTAGCAAAAACGTCTAATAAAACCTGTCTTTTATGGTTACATTCAAGGTTTTCTTGCAGCAAAGGAAAAAACTTCAACTGTAATACTTTTACTTGCAAATGAGGGTTTCAAATAATTTAGTAAATAATGACAAAAGTTTTAAAAAAATTTTTGGAGACTTCAGACAATTCCAACGTTTTGTGAAATATATATTTCACAAATTCGGTAAAATTTTAACAAATTTACGTAAAAAATTTTTTTTTTACGAAAATGTTAAAAATTTGTTGATAGTCTACAAAACAAATCACAACAATATTTTTAAACGTCTAATAATTTCAGACTTGAAATTATTACTTAATTTTTTTCGTTTCACGGCAATTGAAAATTAAACCCGAAAAGCGCAAAGAAACCCTAAAATATCGCAATGACTTTATACAACTTAAATCTTATCTAACATTTTTAATGTTTAAGTACTGTAATTACATTTCAGAAAAGAGGTGCAAACTATTTATTTTAATTTCTTGTTTGCACCTTTTTTCTAAACTCAATAGCGTTGTACGCAATATTTTTGTGAGAATTTTCAGTCGCGTGACACTAATCATTGGGTTGAACTCGTTTAAGTCGAATACCCACTTTTAGACCTGATTTGTTAAAAAAAAACCTCGACTTATACCACGTTAAATTGATGCAATAAATCACGAGTAGAATAGCAGTAATGAGAGTTTTACATCGCTCAAACATGGGAGGTCATCGCGCGAAAAATAGGTAGACTAGTAATGAAAGTGAAAAATTTCATTACTAAGAAAAATAACAGCTTCAGTTACCAACAAACTAAGCACAATTTTGCCTGGTAGTACGTAATTTGTAAAGGTGATAAGACGCTACAAATTTACAATAAAGAACACTAGAATAAACTTATTTCAAACACAAAACCATTCTGTACGAAATTTATTTGTTTTCATATTGCAGTTTTCTTTAGAAAGAAACTAACAATCAGTTCAATTTCAACCAGAGTACTTTTCACGTTTTGGTGGACAATCTAAAAGTTACAACAAAAATTTTCAAATTTCAAATGTGTCGCAGCAACAAATTTGCAATGTCAATATTCGAACAATCACGTTCGCAACGGATGGATGTTAAATTAAAAGTTAATTATCATTCAGAATATCAAATTGTTCCAATCGGTTTCGTGACCTGAATATTTACTACCATGCTCTGTATATACAAAAAACTATTCTCTAACAGAGCAGTTTCGTAATTTTTTTAATTACAGCATTCGAATCAATGTACTGCACAATTTGATTGAATATTACGAACAGCAAAACTCCAAAATATTAATGAATAATTTTCGGTGACTAATAGCTCCCTCGAAATCACATTAAACATATTATTACTCAAAATATGTGATTTATAAAAGTCAATCAAATGTCTAACAGAAAATTCTGCTGTTATTGTTTATTAAGTAGAAGTAAAAATATTTCCGCACTCTTCTTGGCAGATAATACGCTGGAGGGAATAAATTTTAAACAAAATTTAACAAATTTCAAAACATGTCTTTCCCAAGTATTAATTTTACATTTTATCACACGCAGTAAACTAGATTTCAAGATCAAGATATCCAACTAATATGCCCATTCATAAAAAATATAATACTGACATTAGTCCATTTCAGATTAATTCTAAGTTTGAAAAGTTATCGGAAATGGATAAAATCTACGAGACGGGTTTGCAGAATTTTTAAATTAGTGATGGCAAGTTTACACAAAAATCCAGGTAGGCGTTCCATAAAAATTAATCAGCATTCGAAATCAAAGTACTTGTATAGTTAATTAAGCATTATAGACAAACTTGCAAAAAGTTCATCCAGTAATACAATAATGGCATCAAACTTTGGCGTTTAACGGGCTACGAGCATAATCATAAAAGAATTCATTTATTTTATGCTACGAGTATAAAATAATAAGTGTATCAGACGGAGAATTTATTCTCTGCAATTTTACTTTGGAAATAAAACTGAAAAATTTGAAAATAACTCACGTAGTGGTGAGCAAAGAATTACCCTGCTAAATCACAAAAGCCGAAAATTGTGTTTAAGAAGGCTTACAATTTAATTACAAATTACTACAAATTACCGTGCAAATTACAAATTAAAGTACCAGAGCTGTTTAAAAAGTTTACACATCTCCAACACCAAACATGTTGGTTAATATCTTGAAAATGAAAACAATTTTGTAGAAACATTAAAATCAAGAAACAGCGCTTACGGATATCGCGAAATTTTGTTAGAATTTCAAAATTTAAGCTTCAGTTTTCAAAACCGTGCATAAATATTTGGGCAAATTAGCAAAAATTTGATACAAATTAAAAAATTTCGGTACGGAAATTACGTTAAACCATTTTCAACACATTTTGCAAAGTTCGTTGACGGCAAAATTTTTAGCAAAAATGCCTTAGTAAAAAATTCGATGCGGAGTGTTATGAAATTAAAAAAATAGGAAAATCAAAAACCAGTTCAGTATTTACAAAAAAAAATTTGTTTATCACTTCACAAAGGTTTACCAAATTTGCAAATAAATTATTGATTAATATTTCAATAAATTGTGACAATTTTGTTTGAAAATGTTTAAGTGTAAAAAAAAATTCAATTTTACCACGTAGTACAATAAATTACTATCTTAAAACAATTAAGATTTACGGTTATATAAACTCAGCCTTACTTTATATAACGATCACATTTTCTCAGTCACCAAAACAATTATTTAAAATATGAAACAAATGTAATGAACGGGAGAACACAAAATTCAAGTTACATTTTGACAATAAAATTGTTTAAATTGAGGAAATATTTTGGAAGATTTCACCGTCATAATGATATTGATATTGCGAAACAAAAATACGTACTTGCAAGTGAGGCCTATTGTATTCGCTTAAGAAAAATTTCGAATTAGCAGTTTACTCATTACAAACTATCAACAAACGTCTTATTTCTTGAGACGTTTAGAAATATTTTGAGTACATTATATAAAATCAACTTAAAAATTCAAATTTTACACCTTCCCAATTTCATTAACTGTGCATCCAATGACAATAGTTTCACAAAAATTCAAATTCATAAAAAATCTACAGTATTAAAGAAGTGTAAAACCGTGACTGAAATTACATTTTGCTCTTAAGTTACATAAATTGAAGGAGTATAATGTAAAATTTCTCTTGCGAAAACAAAATACATTTGTACCGAAGCAAGGTATACTGGGCAATGCCAAAAGGAAGAAACGATAATACGGTATTTGATTACTGGTAATGTGCAAAAAATTTAGTTAATTAAATTCAACTTTTAATCAGTTTATATCGAACAACGAAAAGTAAATTTGAAAACAATAGTAACAGCAAACATGGCGTCGTGGACAACACGACTTGCACTTAAAATTAAACATTGAAATTGCCGCAAATCATATCGATTTCATTTACATAATGAAATAAACCATATAATAACGTCTTTCACAAGCACTTTTACTCGTCAAATCTGCTCGAAAAATCGCCATCGGACGCGTAAGAAGCTCGAATCACCACTGCGATTGTCGAACATTGGACGCCATGATTCGAGACTTGAGAATGACGTCACATCTGTAACTGCGCGCTCGTCTTCACGGCAACAACGCCACTTGCACTCGGTGTTCATTTAACGAACTACTTTTTAAAAATCTTTTTTTCTACAAAAAAAGATTATGGTGTTTTTACATTTCTATAATGAAAAATTTTTAACTACAATTTGTAAAGTCGAATTACTTAAAATTCGGTTAATAACCAAATTTACAAAGAATTTGTACAGTTTCCTGTGAGAGTATTTACAAATCCAACGGCGTGAAAAAATTCTTACACTGAGTAACAATTCACTTTACAACGATAATATCACCAGAAAATTTCAGTCACCAATGTATTAAAAAGTCAGGTACTTTGTTAATATTTTATTTCGAAACAGATGTACTGCAGACACCGCGATAAATTTAAATTAGGAATTACTAAAAGAAATTAAAAAGCTCAATTTGTAATAAATTACAGTACACTCTGATCGAATCATTCACAAATTTTTAAACTAGAAAGTAGTTTCACTAACCAATAGTTTCAAGAAATTGATTATTTGATGTGAATTTAGAAATGACAATATTTGAACATTTCAAATTTATATTACTCCCACTTATACCGTGTCAGAATGACAGCAATCGGCCTAACGGCTATTACACTTTACACCTTTTTCGCTTGCACAAATGGTTTAAAGAGCTTTAGTTTGCCGAACAAATAAACCTGGTGCCGAACGAAAACGTGGTGTTTTAAGTTACCCTCCAATTACAATTACAAAATTAAAAATTCAAGAATAATGCTTATAGCAATCATTTCAAATCTATTGAAAAGATCGTCAACAAATGCACGACGTCCAAATTATCAATGTGAAAAATTGGCAGAGCGCGATTCACTAAATTTTCGGTAATAAAAGTCGTTTATCAAATAACAATACAAAAAACTTCAACTACGGTATATGAACTCATCGAAGGAAAGCCCAAGAAATCATCTGAACTTTGTTATCTAATAATTTGTTGTTTTTTTTGTAAAAATGGAATCTTAATTTACGGACTACCCTCGTACTATTACTGTTCATTCAAACAAACCCTTTGACTACAAAAAGTACAAAACACAACACAGTCTTCAGGCAAATTCTTTGGTGAGCACAAATATTCGTAGGAAATGTTAACGAGTTATTAAAACATCGTTCACGCAGTAATACAAGTAAAAAAAGTTACAGATTCCTAGTGAAGTAAACATGAAGGCGAATATTTAATAGATGAATAAAAATTTTCTAAAATATGTTTTAATGTCGTTTATAATACGGTACTTTAAATCATTCGAACTTAAATTTTTACAAAAGTATAATTTACACACAAAAAAATCATTCTTCAAATTTTTGGTCAAGCAAATTTGAACAAAAGCGATTCAATTTCAATCGGCCGGTATTAAAAAAAAATTGGTACATTAAACATTTCTAAATGAGTTAACTTTGTGCTGAGACAATTTTCCTAGTACAGGAGTAAAAATTTACAAATATTATTAAATTTGAACAAAAGCAATGTATTACTGTTCACAACTGAATAAAACTCACATCTATAGCGTTGTAGTTTGAAAACGTTTGCATTAGGCAAAAATTGCGCGATTATCACTAAAAATGAGGATCACCACACTTATTTAAACTTCTGAAAAGGTCAACAGATTGCAATCGATGACGTAAACATGTCAATATGAGCAAATATGGAAATATAAATCTTTTTCCATCAATCAAACGGTTGCATAACGTTAAAACGTTTTCAAAAAACTTACCACCGTTTAATCAAAATGTGGTAATTTCAAAACTTTGCAAACTTAAATTTTTTTACAATATTGCATTTTTAAATTTAAAATAAATGCCTAATTTTTCAAAACGATGCATAAATGTCATGGGTGATAACTGATAATGCTATAATTTTTTGGATGTAAATCAAATCATGTTGATACGTGAAACGTCGACTATATGCAAATGGAATTTAGAAAGCGCAAACAACCAGTATTTAAACCAGACGGTAAATAATTTTAAGTATTTTGCAAAAATTTGTGTCTACATTTCACGGTTACAAACGTCAAATTGAAGAATTTGAGAGAAAAAATTGATTATAATCACCCAGCTTCAGGTGAGTCACAATACA